>JAQIXL010000242.1:0-41243 GCA_034700245.1 Poikilolaimus oxycercus
CTCTCGACCACTTGGCCGCCTTCGTCTCCCTAGAAGAAACGCCAAAAGTGCCGTTTTGGAGCTTCCTAAACACGGTGTCAAAGGCTGATTCTTCTTCAATCCCGGATCTTAGTTATCGGAATGCAAGAGGACGGCAATGTGCGTCTTTTAACATCGAGACATTCGTCTGTTCGAGTTTGCTTCTCTCGACCACTTGGCCGCCTTCGTCTCCCTAGAAGAAACGCCAAAAGTGCCCTTTTGGAGCTTCCTAAACACGGTGTCAAAGGCTGATTCTTCTTCAATCCCGGATCTTAGTTGTTGGAAAGCAAGAGGACTGCAATGTGCGTCTTTTAACATCGAGTCATTCGTCTGTTCCTGTTTGCTTCTCTCGACCACTTGGCCGCCTTCGTCTCCCTAGAAGAAACGCCTCGTTTGCGTATCCTGACCGTTGCAAATTGTTTGCCGGAAAAGAATTAACAAGGGAGACCTCGTGAAGAGAATTGACTTGGCTAGCTTTCTGAATCGTGTCGCAAAACTTTCAGTTCAAGTTACACAGGAGGCAAAATGGACAATGCATGTCTTTATTTGCTGACAATTAGCATTATCAAAGTGCCAACAAACGCGAAGAAAGAGTTTCGCGTTCCAGCTCTAGTTACGGACGTGGTTGCACTGTGTTTTAAAGGCGTCGACTCCGTTAATCTCAGCGTGCTTCGCAATGACGCCGTCGACTGTCGACTTGTTGTTGTCGAATCGATCGCTATTGTAGTGGAGGACGTTTCTTCGTCGGCTGATGTATTCGGCAAAGTGAAAGACGCTGCAAAAATCCTGTGTAAACACAGGAAACAATGCTCTCACCGGTGCGTGTAAAGGTTGAAGTCTTTAACTCCGTTGTTATCTCTGTCAATTTCGACATACTCGTAGACAACGGCGACGCCGCTTTTACGTCTGTGGTCACTACAGTCACATCTGTGCTAGAAGCCTCGTTATCCGTCTTTGTGGTCGAGAAAGAAGAAGTTTCTGAAACCAATTTGAAATGCTTAAAAAATCCTTCCTCGCCTGTTGTGGTGGCTTCTGAAGTCGACAACAGCTGCTTTTTGATCAGAATTATGCGCATCGTTTGTTGTGTGAGGGTCGTTGGAATTTTTGTTGTGTGCTGTAGAATCTCAAGAGGTGTCACAGTGAAGTTTTCGAAATATTGATAGCTTGCATTATGGTAGCCTCTGCTCGGAATGAATTTGACAAGAAAATGGCGAACTTGTAGCCGAGAGTGTCAATTCCAAGAGTAATATTGATTGTTGCAACCCTCTCACCAATGGCGTATACTTTCAACTCAATACCGTACTCCGCTGATGGAGTTGTGAACTTATACAGGCAATCATGTAAAATTTGAAATTTTATTTAGGTAATTGAAAAGCAACGCTCTCCAGCAGCTCGCACATAGCGCAAGTATTCAAACTCTGCGTAGCCAGTTACCGGGTCGAGGAAAACTTCCAACGGTGGCTCACATAACGAAATATCAACTAAAATTAGGATATTTTGAATAAGAATAAGAGTAAAATCGTTTTTAAAACACAGACGTCGCGAAACCAGGTCGATCCGAAAGCTTTTTCCCGCGTCCTGACGAGGGATACGCAAGTGAACAGCTCTTATATTCTCAAGAGCAACAAAAGTCATGACATCTTCCGGAGTGTATAAATAGTCTCTGCGAAAAAATCTTGAAACATAGAAAGTGCGAACGTTTTGCCATCGTCCGCTTGAATAGCAAGCCCGCCTTCGTTCGCGAAGTCACCCACATAGAGCCGCACATTTCCTTGGTAGATTGCATCGAACTGACAAGTTTTCTTTCCTTTTCCGATTTAGAACCTACTTGAAATGTGAAGTTGCAAGGGCCCTGCTCCTCAGAAGAAGTATTTGGATAGCCGGGCGATACAATATGAACAACATTGGGAAGCGTGGAGTAGTTGGTATTTTTACCGTCGCAGACAATAACCAAGGGATCGTCATTGTCAGCAGTTAAAAGAGAGGAAGCAAAATTGATCAAGAAAATTTGGAGAGTGACGGTGCCAACCAACATCACTCGATCTGCCAAGGAAAAGGACAGAGAAGGGCGGGGAAGGGTATTAGTGACAAAGTCGCTCTTGTGTCTTGGTTTTCTGTGTTTTCTCACGGAGAAAGCTTGTCACTAGAAAGGAGCTAATCGAAATATTGTATATAAACGCGCTCTTTTCAGCAGCTCAATTAAGCAACAGCTTCTACACAGTCATTTCTACTTAAAACGCAGCCCATTTCTTCCACGCCGACATTGCCGCGCCCTTTTCAAAACACAGCGTCACTTCTCCCGCTCTTCCTTGCAAACGCCGCGCCGCGCTGTGCCTTCCTTGCTCGCCTCCCAATCATATTAGCGCCGGATTGAGGCGCTTTGAGTCTTCTCGATTGACTTTGTGCTTTCAGGTCGGCACGCATAGATTGTGAACAGCAATTTCTCTTCCGTAGAAGAAGGCCAACGTCATAGCAGACGCAAATAGATTCTTTCAAGAAAGTCAATGAGTGACTAGTGAAGGGTTCACAGCCGATGGAGTTTCGAAACCAACTTCACTGGAAGACGATCGGTGACTCTGCCTTCTCTCTTTTCTGATTACATTTGAGCGAGAGGATATAAAATCCGGTAAATTATTTGTTCTATGATGCAATTGTCTTCTACGTCGTACCATCATTGGATCCACCTGGTACTCAATGCCAATCGCGACAAAAATGCCATTTGGAACACCGAGACTAATGTGCTCAAAATCGTGTTACTTTTAAATTTACCTACATCGACGTTGAAGAAATGTATTTAGAGCTCGAATTTAGAGCTATAGCCCTGACAGTCAGTAAAGATTTTATTGCCCCATAGTTGTAGCTGTTTTTTATAACAAGTTTTTTTTACAAGTTTTTATTCCCAGGGATCAAGGCGATACGCCTGCTGGGCACGGGGAAGACGAGGCTTGTTCCCGAGATTAGTTGTTCTCAATTCGCCTATCAATCGTGAAGACGAAACCGACTTTGCAAAGCTCATTCAGAATGTCCATAAATAGGTTTATAATCTGACAGTCTACGCACTGAAAGCCACTAAAAGAACCCGTTTCTTCAAATTTCTTTCTAAAACCGGTGACTACCTCGGGGTCTTCAGACACGTCATCCTTTTTGTTCCGAAGCATTCCTTCAATGCCAGCTCTACAACCTCGCTTCGAAACCTTCTTCCTTCTTCTGCCTCGTGCAATTCGCCTTTAGAATAGATTTTTATTAACTTTGGCATATTTCTTAAAGCTTTCAGTCGTTCCCGCAAGTAATTCTGTGCTTTCAGATGACACGCATAGATCGCGATCAGAATTCAAATGAAGAAAATGTCGAAGAATCCGTCACTTGTCAAATGCCTTTCAAGAGAAAGACGTTGATGTTAATGCAAGAAACGCTTCAATCTGACAATGAGACAGTGAAATGCCTTTGGATCCGAATCCGATACAATCAGCAAGTCGGAATTCTTCTCAGAAATTTTGCTCTGCTCAACCAAGCAGTAATGAGCTTCATTGCTTTGCCCAACTTAATCGATGTTTCAGAACAAATACCCAACCCAATTGCACCGCCCATTTGATTTGATTACCTAGAAATCGTGGTCAGTACATTTTTGCAAGCTCGACCGAGAAGCTGAATTTCATGAGAGCTTCGATAGGTAGAAGGACCGAAACCAAGATTGCGTAGACCAGAACGTAAAAGACCCCCTGTTCAAAATTTCAATGGAGCATTGCCCCAGCATTTCATCGGGAAAATCTGACAAGGGATGTGTCAGGACGCAGGGTGGGGGATCAGAAGCGGCTTCTTCTCAGGGCACAAAACGTCAACGTCTGTTCTCGACGAAACCACTCTGTACTCCTCTTCCTTCAATTTTCTTGCATTCTTTGGTGGCAATAAACACGTTTATTACTTGATTCTTGTCAACGCAAAGCAGCAATAAGAATGCTGAGACTGCGTTCATTTACTCTCGTTGCAAAAGCCGGCTGCTCGGACACGTCAGTCTTTTCGGCGCCGTGAATTTCAACGCCTGCTTCACGCGCCTTCAAAAACAAGCGGCTCTTTCGTCTTCTGCCTCGTACACGTCGTGCCTTGTGTGCACTACTTTTAGTTCGTGTCGCGAAATTTCACATTTAGTCTTCCTTGTAAACTGTTTTCAGATGGGCATGCATAGATCAGACCAGTAAAATTGTCCATAAATCTACGAAGATTATGAAAAGCCAAATGTGGAATGGCTATTAGTTTTCTTTCAAGCGAGTGACATCGACGTGAATGCAACGAAGCTTTTATCCATCGTGAAGTCTCGAATTCAATCGATGATAGGCCAAGGCCGAAATAATTTACCAATCGTTGCAAACGAGCAACAACAAAACCGCCGACTCACAAGCAGCCGACGTCTGAAAGTGAATCCCGAATCGCAGTGAGATGTGGAAATCGTTTTCACAAAAAAATCTCATGTTTCACGAAGTGCTCTGACTCAAAGAAACCATCTGATATTCAAAAGCATAATGATCAACTATTCGTGCAAAGAAAAAGGTGTTCATCAAAGCAACGCGTATCATGGATGTCTCGTGAAGCCTGTAGACATCAGCGAAATGAGTTTGATGTCATCAGGACTATCTATCGACTTGTCTGAACCGTCTTATTATTCTGTCCAGACCCAATTTTGCTAAAATCCCTATAAAAACTGCTATTACTTTACAAAGTTTGATTCCTCTCTGATACATCATTCTTGCTGTTTCACGCCGTTTCCTTCAACGGAAAAATCGGCGCACGCTGTTGTAAAAACGCACTCGCCTTGCTTTAACGCACTCATCTCGCGCTGTGGCTTGCTTTTTCTGTTTCCTATTTGTGTTGGCTTCTCGGCGTGAAGTTCTCGCAAAGGAGTCCTATCAGAGAAGACGTGCGTTGTTTTAATTTAAAATTTATCTTAAAGAAAGACGAAACTTTTTGGAAATTGGTGACTTAAAGCTGGATAGAACGAACAGTAAGGAAAGTGTTCCACTGCTGTTGACGTCGAAGTTGTTGACGCGTTCCTCAAAGAAGCCGTTGCTTCAGTGATCATCGGCCGTGGCTGTTCGTTCATATCCTCCGTCTTGCAGTCGGCGACATTCTGGGCATCCGCAAACTGATTCGACGATTTCACTCGAATATATAGACTCACTCAAGATCGTAACGCCCTATAAGAACTCTTCTCTTTGTCCTCATCACATGGATCGGTGCTGTTGACACGCTTTCTCCTCTTCCTTCTCTTCCCCCGAGAACTCCTATTTTCGAAGAAAAAGTTGACAAAAGAAGTTTTGCTATAGATCGAGAAATTGTCAAAGTGGGCAAAATGCTTACTATTCTAAGGCATGGCTCGATGGAGATAAAATACGCTGCAAATAAAAATATGAATGCAATTGCAGGTTACAAAGCACTGAAGTCCCGAGAAGTTGGCTGTCCCGCATCGTTTATAGTGGAGGCAGGGAAGCGACGTTATATGCGTCCCTAAACTGTTTGCTTGCTATTATGAGCAAGGCAGAAAAAGAAAAGCGAAATATTGCAAGCTAAAAGAAAGCTAAAAAATCGATGCAATTCGACTTCACGAAATTGGATGACTCAAAGTCTGCCACAGGAGAACCAGCGGAAAGCAAGAATCCCCTCGACGCCGCACACTCAACGCATTTATTGATTTCAAGCGAATCACTTTTTCTTACGATAATCCATTCAAATTGCCCCATGTGGCAGTTTTCAACTTTACCTGCTCACATGCGTTTTAGGGCACGCCTAGGCTGCGCCTGCGACGTTTCTGCGTATACTGGAAGCGATAAGGGGAGGAGACACATCTAAATTCCGCATTCAAGGACTGCTATGCAACGAAGACTATTCTAGAGTCTAAACGGTAAGCTTGACTGTCATCCATCTTTTATTTAGCTGCACAGCATTGACAAGAGAAGCACAATCTTGAATGAGTTCATCAACAAACGACGAATTCCGAAGTAAAAGCGTTTTCCGCAAGAATCAGTTTGCTGACGCATGTTTAAGAATAAGGTTGTCTTTTTTTCATCAACAGGATCACAATCTACCCGTAAGACTCATTGTCAGTTCCGAAATGTGTTATTTAGACCAAGAGACTCTAATAACGCAAGTAACAAAGATGAAACGCGAAAGTGAAGCAGTGTTGACAAGGTACATTTGGTGGAATCTCTAATGCTTGCGGCGTCTTTGTAGCCGTCAGACTGGCATTGGCTTCAGTGTCGTCCGCTAATCTTCAAATTCTGACGCCATTCAAATCTGCAATTGTTGTTGTGATGAGCTTCACTCGGACTTCCACCAAAAAAGTTTGCAAATCGTGTTGAAAATGACGAAGAGGTCTAGATTGCAGGCTTGATCGTCCAGCGGTGGTTCTTCTCATTATCTATCTGCATCTTGAAACACATTTTTTTCCTCATTCCAAATGCCCAGAAAAATAAAAATTGAAAAAAAAACAATCTTATCGACGACAATTTTCCCATTGAAAATGATGTTGAATGTCGTAAACGGGGCAGATGGACCACTTTTCTAGCCAGTAACGTACTGAGACGACGAAACAGCAGTAGTAAAGACCCATATTCTGCTTCTCTCTCCGTTTCTCTCGTACGTCGCTGTTTTTTGCTTTACACAAAATCGCGGCGCCTCTTGCAAAAACAACCTGAATCACTAAGCCCGTCTTCTGCCTCGCACACCCTTCACCGCGCCTTGCTTGCTCGCCTCTCCACTCATATTTATGCCCAATTTCAGCCTTTTAGAGCCCTCTCGATTAACTTTTCGCTTTCAGATCACCTCGCATAGATCGCGTTCGGCCATTTCTGTTTCATTAAAAAATCGAAAAACATTTTTTGAAGACAATCTCTTTGCCAGATTCAAGTGAGGCAATTTCTTCCCTAGAATCAATTCACAAGTTTTTTCCCCGAGCGGACAATTGCCATCGTGCTTACAACGACATTGTGTTGGAAAGAAGTAGATCATAATTCAGGATCTTTAAGTATCATGAGACATGCTTTGTACAATCAATGCTTTGTTTTGTGCTCACCAGATCGGCCATCACGCTTAGGTCAAACCGTTCAAATCGAAATTTGAACATTCAGAACATTTCCATTAATGCCTTGATATCTCTGACTTGGCCAGAAGAACTTGGAAATTTTTAGTGTTGAGCTCGGATTAGCCATCGGAATTGTCACAAGGTAGCTTTATTGAAGTGAAGCAGATTTCCGCTTCAATATCTCTCAATTCGACATTCTTCTCTCAAAACCGCGTTTCCTTCAATTTCCATTCTAAAAGCGATGACTATGCCACCTGGGGGCTCTTAGGACACGTCACTCTCCTTCTTCCAGAGAATTCCATTAATGCCACATCAAGACGCTCTTTTGAAAACCTAAGGCTCTTCCTGCTTCTGTCTTGTGCAATTCGGCTATTATCTAGAATGAAAACCCGCTGTGTTTCTTGGAGCTTAAGTCGTGTCCGCTAATAATTCTGTGCTTTCAGATGACACGCATAGATTGTGATCAAAGTCTTCCTTCAAACGAAAAAAATTCGAAGAGTCCATTGTGTCGCTATCAATTAAGCGAAAGACGTCGATGTTAATGCAGGGAACCTTTCAACTATGAAATGACGATGAAATTAGCGCAAGCAATTGTCCCATCGGGAGAGTTCAA
The DNA here is from genome assembly GCA_034700245.1 of Poikilolaimus oxycercus. NCBI lineage: Eukaryota > Metazoa > Nematoda > Chromadorea > Rhabditida > Rhabditidae > Poikilolaimus > Poikilolaimus oxycercus. Next base: position 7,704 of record JAQIXL010000242.1, read on the forward strand.
TTTTTCTCAGAAATTCCACTATGCTCAACCAAGCAGGTAACAAATGAGTTTCATTACGCAACTCAATGAATATCCTAGAACGAGTACCAAAACCAAGTCCACCGCGCATTTGATTATGTAAAAATCGAAAGGCATTTTTTCTACCATACCGACAGCTTGCTGCATTTGAAATGAATTTCAAGAGAGCTTCCATCGAAGGACTCACATCAAGATCACATAGACTTGAAACTGAAAAGTTGAACATTTCGATGAAGGTAAACCCATCCGGTAAACCTGTGAGAGAACGAAATTGAAATGAGCCTGTTGCTTTTGCGAACAGTAACAGCGGCAACTGCTTAAGGAGGCATAGGCTTGAATTCACTTGAATCTGAAGGATCAAAAATCGTCGCGAAATTCACAACGACAGAAATGACCAAGTTCTTCCCACTGCACAAAACGCAACGCGTTATCTTTGCAAAGGCACTCTGTACTTCTCTTCCTTCAATTTCGTGTATTCCCAAACAACAATAAACACGTTTAATACTTAATGCACATCAATGCAAAACAACAAAAAGTATCAATATTCTGATCCAAGTCATCTCAAACCATAAACGGACCAAAACCACAAGATCAACTCCGTGAACAATACATAAAGTGCTCGAGAGATAAATCAACGTGCGTTGTTCTTCTATTGGACTTCGGTAGTACGCGTTATCGCCCTGAATGCAAAGTTTAAGAATTACCGAGGAAACATACCGGATAATAGAAACCCATTTCGGCCATTATCCTCCAGCAATTATTTTCATTTCCTCGGTCTTGCAGTCAGCGACTGCTTGGCTATCCCTCAGACTACAATAATTTGACAATTTAGAATATTCGCAATAAAACTCACTTCAATATCGCAGTGCTTCACAACCTTGAAACTCTCCTTGCTTGCAAAAATTACAAGAAATGCATAATATGTCCCGCATCGTTTATAGCGGAAACACGGTGCAACGTTATATGCGTTCCTAAATCGTTTGTTGCACAGTGTTAGAAGGAGCAATCCAGAAAAACATCGAAATCAGGCTCTAACGCAAGGAAAAAAAATCGATGCCACTCCGTTTCACGAAATTCAATGATTCACAGTGTGTCCTCGCGGCAAACAAGAACCCCCATGTGCCGCACACTCATCGCAGTTATTGATTTTGACTGGTCACTTTCCTTTACGCTAATAGAGCAAAATCGCGTGCCGTGTGAATTTTCAAGTTTTAAACTTGCTGAAATTCGGTTTTAAGGTACGCATAGGCTGCTCCGACGACGTTTCTGTGTATACTGGAAACGACAATAGCTGAAGACACGCCTAAATTCCACTCTTACATTGTACTTACACAACAAGGACTTTTCTAGAGTCAAAACGGTAAGCTTGAATGCTCTCGCGATCCACTTACAGGGACTTCAAGTATCAGGTACTCGAAGAATCGTTGGGTCGCGTCCCGGAGGAAGTCAGAAAGTACGCTCTCACAGCTCATGCCTTCATCTGGCGCAAACTCATCGACAAGCCGGCGAATGATAGAATCCACTTCGCGCGCGAAAAAAAGCCGAACTTTATTAATGAACTGCAAACCGTGCCCAGACTTATAGCCATCCACAGCAGCAAATGCGATTGGCACGGCTTTCGGCTTATGTGAATGCCGATATCTCGGAGCCCGATCCGATGGACGTGGGAGAAGACTCGGCGGAGTCGGACAGTGACTAGATGCTATAAGGAGAAGTCGAAAAGCCTCTTCCCCAGTTCACACATTTCTCTCTTCTGTTTGTTTGTTGTAAAACTCTTTCTACTTTTATGCGCCAACTTGTTATTCTTTCTTTGTCTCCCCTTCCAACACTTGTTAGCCTCTCAATCCTCCAGCTGATATTTCTTTGCCTACTCGGTTTTCTTGTTTTTTTCTTCATTGTAATTGCCTCAACGACTTGGTCTCATCGCTTTCCGCTAGCTCAAGTGCTCATCCGCTGCTCTCAAAACTTGTTGAAAAATAAAACACCGCTTCAGAGATAGGAATTCTCGTGGGTGAACACAGAAATATTGTAGTTGCCCAAAACAATCTTCTCAAGGAAACAATCTAGAGTGAGAAGAACCGAAAGCGCAAAAAATAATGGCGAATGCTGCGAAAGGAGTGGATTGAAAACTCTACCAGCCACATAAAGTACAAATATCTAATTGCACGAAGGGAAACTAGCAGTATGAAGCCACATATTCCCCTTCTTTCAACTGGTACGGCGCCGTTTCTATAGCGCAATTTCGCGGCACCTCATCGAAAACACAACCTGAGTCATTAAGCCCTTCCGCTGCCTTGCACACCCCGCCGCCCTCCTTGCTTGCTCTCCCGAATCATATTGGCGCCAGATTTTGTCTCTTTAAGCCCTCATCGATAGACTTTCTGTTTTCAGATCCACGTGCATAGATTGTGATCAGTCTCTTCCATAAAAGAAGAGCGGCATTTTGGCAACGACAGAGACAATGAGATCTTATTTTCCACTGAAATTAACGGCACAAAATCTTCGAAAGAATCCACCCAACTGGTGACATGCGCCAACGAAAAAATGTAAGTCAGACCATTCAACACTTCCACGATGTTTAGACGTGTAAAGTTCTTGTCACTTTTGCTCAGGAAACCTTGTGAAGGAAAGATATTCCGTCGAATAATTCCTTCATACCTCAGCGACTACCATGGCTCTATTTCTGCGTGATTTCATTTGCTTGCATGAAGATGACGTAGAGACTCTGGAAGCTCAAAAACAGGGTAAGCTTGTACTCAGTCAAGTCAAAGTAGTTTGCATAGATTGCAAACTCTTCATCCATCATCGAAACAGAAGAAAAGCCAGATAATAAGAGATCGTTGGATCGATGGACAAAGAGATAATTCGGTCTCTTTTTTTCACACTATCAACAAATTCGTTCAAGCCGGTCTACTTTTATTGACAACATTCCACCTCTACCGCTTGCAGTCTATAACACCCTAGACCCCCTTGTGTCTAGAGCGTCATCGGTGTAGCGGTTATGTGGGTCCTCGGTAGCGGAGACTCAGGGCTTTATCTCGTTAGGGACTAACATAGTCAGGGGAAGAAGGGGAACGAGAGGGAGAAGAGGTGGAGAGGAGAGGGGAAAGTCGGCCAGCCGGCCCGCTGCCTGTTGGGGGCGCTCTCTGAGGCGCAGTCTCTCAGCCCGCCTCTCATTGACCTCGCGCACGCGGGCTATAAGTCCAAATCTGATGTCTCTTCAGCGCTCTAATTTCGCTCAATTTCTGGCGTCAATAAACAGTTTCTTACTTGACAAAAAACCTGTGAAAGATTTCGGAGCCTTATTGAACATCTAGTTCTTGCAACACGTCATGCTCCCTCTTTTCCGGCAACGCCAGCTCGACCCGCTCTCTCAAAAACAAAGCGCCGTTGCTTCTTCTGCCTTGTGCATTCTAACATTGTTGGAACCGCGTTGAAATTGTGCGTTGAAGTTCCTGAATAAACACATTAGAAGAGGAGATGTTGACGGTTTCCAGTAGTAGTTTGCATCAGAATACAAACTTGACAGGAACGAAGCTTCTTCTCTCGTCGTCGGTTTTTCTCGACCAAAAAAAATCTCGCGGCGCTTCTTTCTAAACACAGCCTGAGTCATTAAGACCTTCCTCTGCCTTGCCCACCTCCTTGCCGCGCTTTCCTTGCTCCTCACCCGAATCATATTGGCGCTTTTTATTCCTTTAACTCTTCCTTGATCGTCTTTCTATTTTCAGATCCATACGCATGGAGCGTGATCAGTCTCTTCCGTAAAAGAAGAGCGGAATACTGACATCAAGAGACAATAAGATCTAGTTTTCCACTGAAACGAATAACTGAACATGAAGAAACCCTCGAGAGAATGACCGCAACAATTATGATCCTATATGCCAACGAAAGATTGTACAATCGTAAGACTTCTATAACTTCGCTTCGCAACACTCGCAACACTTCTATAACACGCAGAGTCATCAGTATATTTCATCCAGGAAGCCTTTTGAAAGAAAGATTTGGAGACGAGAGATGTCACTTCAACAACATCGCAGACGGTTCGATTGACAAATTTTGCTTTTGCTGCATGACTTGCACTAGGACTTTGTGAAGATCATTCGATGGGTAATCATTCACGTAAGCTTGTCTTCACTTGGGTCAGCAACATTTCTTTAGAGCTTTCTGAAACACTCTTTGTGCATTCCGACAAGAGAAACGGGCAAGCCACCTGACAAGGCAGAGTGATCGTTGGCGAAACATTGTTTTTTTTTCAGTTGTTTATCAATTCGGTCAATGTCTACTTCGTTTTGGGGCTCAAAGCACCCCTGAGGCTTACAAACTAAATCGCTTTATCTTCTTCGGCGCTCAACTCTGGCTCTATTCCTGGCGTTAATAAACTCGTTCTTATCTTCTGTGCAAAAAACAACCACGATTTTTCTGAAATCGGAGGCTTATTCCACGTCGACTGCTTCGGACACGTCATGCTTCCTCCTTTCCGGCAAAGCCAGCCCACAGGGTTTTTCAAAAACAACGCTCTCTTTCTTCTTCTGCTCACGCAATTCGTGCTAACCCGTTTCTAAAAATGACTGATGCCGCTCTGATGCTCGGCCTATTCTTTCATGCAAATGACCTGGTGCTTTCAGATTTCCACGCATGGATCGTGGATTGATCTTCTTCATAGATGCAGAATGATTCGGAAAGACGCAGTTCGATGAATTACCATTTCATGCTAAAGGATGGATGATAACATGCTGTAAATTGTGCCCGAGAAGCATGGAGTTCATTATCAATCTAACTAAATAGTTCGACAGAAGAAAAGTAGATTCAAAAGGATTGCTCGACACATGCAATCCTGTAAGGAATGAGTTTGCTTTTCAAGTTCCGACGGCTTTTCAGAATCTTCCTTACTCCAGATGACTAGATGATTGTTTTTGATGGGAGATGTCTCACGATCCGATGAACGAAAACGTGTCCAAAGTAGCGAAAGTCAGCTGTACTGTCGAAAAAATTCATATCAAGTGAGAGCGCAGCGCATTGTTAATGTCTCGACAAACTGTTCCACAATGTCATGAAAGCCGTTTCTTCGAGATGGATTAGATGGACAAAACGAAACCAACAACGCCGAAAAGAAGCCTAAAAAGATAAAAGAAGCCTATTTGTGTAATGTTCGATCAGAAATATGGAATTCCTTCTTGTTCGACAAGGAGAAAGTAGGATTGGCCAAATCGTATTGACGGTGTCATGATGTTTCCGCACTTGATTTTTTCCGCACATGACTTTTCCGCACACCTGACCGTGACTTTTCCGCACATGACTTTTCCGCGCGTGACTTTTCCGCACATGATTTTTCGGCACATGACTTTTCCGCACATGACTATTCCGCGCACAACCGTGATTTTTCCGCACACCATCGTAAACGCTATGCCAGTGCCAGCGTGCAATGTTTCCTTCTATCCCTCCCTGAAGAGTACCTCCCTCAAATTCATTGGCTACCACATCCGTAAGGCATTCAGCTTCTTTTACTCTCTCAATCTACGGCCTCAGGGTTGTGAGACTTTCTCCGTCTTTCCGCCTCTAAGCCAAATTCCTTCAGCGTCCCTCATTCAACTAATTGTAAGCTACGGTCTTCAGCTTGGGAAGGTTGGGGGAGAACGCTTGGGAAAGTTGGGGGGAGACGTTAAGAATCGCAAAACTCTCTGTTTCTTACTTTTTGCCACTGGCATAGCTTTTACGATGGTGTGCGGAAAAATCACGGCTGTGCGCGGAATAATCATGTGCGGAAAAGTCATGTGCCGAAAAATCATGTGCGGAAAAGTCACGCGCGGAAAAGTCAAAGTCCTCCATCGTGCTCATCCAGCGCCCTGCCTTTTTAGTTCGCTCTCTTATCATTTTCGAGCTTGCGCATCGTGATTTGTTCCTTTTTTCACTCCACCCCAACATGCGCTTTCAGGTTGAGACGCATATATCGCGAGCAGGTTGTCCCATAGACGATGCCCATTGCATCCCAGTCTTCAAGTATAGAAACTCTCCACATAAAGATTCAACTGACAAGTTTTACCGAAGAGAATTCGGAGTGGATTATGAAATACCAAGAACGGCGTAGCAAGACTTACACGGAATCTCGAATAATTATTGCTGGAGGCAGAGAAGGGCGTAGCAACGGTAACTTCATTTACCGAAGTGGAATTGATGGAGAAACAACCCCGAACTTGTTTTGTGACAATGTCTCTTCATTTCACCCATCTTTTGTCCTGAAAGATTCTACAGCCTGCAAATGGCAGGCCACAGTATTTTCCTTTTTCGTTTCCTTCCCCTTCTCATGCTGAGACTTGCTTACTCGACTAATTAATCAATATATTACGCGTAAATGACATTGAAACGTTCTTCCGCTCCCGTAACGTTCCACATACTCTCCTAAAGTGCAAGCAATTTTTCAATTTACCCTTGGAATAAAAAAGCGTTTCTAGCCATTTTTGTGCCTGTTAGAACGGTCGTTCTGCTGGGGCGCTTCAAGGCAAGTGCTGCAAGCAGTCAAATAAATCGAAAGCGCTTATGACGTTTGGAAACCTCTTTCGCGCAACAGAGGTGGCGCTGTATTGATTGTGTTGTTCAAGGGCCCCCCTAAGCCTAGGCTTAGCAGCGGTGGCCGGGCCTCTGGGGGCCAAAGGCAACGAATTGTTCTCAACTATGGGGCGCTGGAAAGAGCTTGAAAAATGCTGCTGAATGGTACCTTAAGCGCCCAAAACTATTGCATGAAGCGTTCCCGGGAAGGCGGAAAGGCAGGAAGAAATTACGAGAAGGCGGGAAGGCCGGAAGTCGAACTGGAATTGGGCCTTAGTCTCTTATTTTCGGAAAGCTTTTTATTGTATTTGGTGGCGGTTACATAGTTTCAGAGAAAAGGCTCTTATTTTCACGCGTCTGCAGAGAACGCAATCAACAATTCTCTTCAGGTGCAAGAACGCTTTTGTGAAACGCGCGAACAAAATTTTACTCGGGAAATCAATACGATACTGCCAATGAGAAGAAAGCAAATTCAACCACTTCTTCAATATATTTCAATTCCGTGTTGAGCCACGCATAGTTCTTGAGGTTACTTCAATCGAGAATGAAATCTGGAGAGACTGTGTCAACGATTACTGCTAGTGAGACATTACCAGTCGAGCTATTGAAGTCTTCTTTTAGTGCCTCATAAAATCACCTCTCTTGTGCTCTTGTGTACGTTGTCGTAATTCTCACCGAATACCCTAGCCTTCGGCATAAGTCAAGAGCTCTCTCTTTAACTGAGTCGACCGCGGTTTTAATCTAGAATTCATTGAAATCTAACAATAACTTGATCACACCTCGAGACGTTATAGAAGCTTGTTTCTTCTATCGCTTCTCTGCCCGGAGAGTTAAGGAACGCGTACGGTCGTTTTTGTTCGAATCGTGGAAAAAGTAGTTCTTTGGGCAGTAGACGATCTCGACTTTAACACCTTTCTCCAGCGATTCGCTTGTTGGGATTAATCGATGATTAGAAGGAGCGTCCAGTCAGTTTTTTCTACGCTAAGTACAAAGTGAGAACGGATAAAATGCTTACCATTTTGCATTTCGTGGTGAAATAATATCCTCTCATCATAAAATTGCTCTATGTAACGTCATTAGTTGCAATCCACAAAGTTCAATTTATCCGCTCATTTACAGGGGAAAAACGAAGCGACGGTGTATGCGTCCTAAATTGTTTGTTTGAAGATTTTGAAATGAGCAATAAAGTGAGACAAAAAAATGCTTGCAAAATCTATTGAAACGAAAAAAGAAGAAAAATCGATGCGATTCCATTTTACGAAATTCAACATGTCGGAATCTCTCGTAGTCATCTCCATTGCAAGCAAAAATCCTTGTCGTGCCGCACACTCTTCAAAACGAATCGTTTCCACTCACGAAAATCCGCTCAACTCGAAGGCAAAATCGATTTTCGCGCTTTGATTGAGTGCCGCCATTGCTTCCGTTTCAATTATCTTAATACTCAATCAGTAGTTTTAGGCACGCATAGCGTATACCTACTATGTTTCTGCGTAGATTGGAAGCAGCCAAGGCCTAGTGCACAAGACAACTCTGGCTTACTCGAAGCCACATTAAACAACATTTCTCTGACATGAGTTTAACACTAGCAATCGGTAAGCGACTTCGTCACCAATTATCAAATTCAGCTGCGCAGCTGCAGTTAGTGTTCGGCGATTTATTTTTTTTCTCAACGCTGGTACGTTAAATAGCAATCGTACGGCAGCTGAAAAGGTTCGAATCGAGCGTTTAGTTCAAAGTTGCAATGTGCTTCGATTACAGGGCGCTACTTTCATCATCACCACTCTGAGAGCGTCGAGCACTTCGTTATAAAAACGAGCTTGGTATCACGAAGAGCGAAAATCTCAGATTGCACCCACCGGGATTTGAACACAACCAACGATACTGAGTCAAACGAATGAAAAAAATCACCAAACAGGTGATATTCTTCCTCCCTTCAATACATTGTTTCAGGCATGAGACCTTGGACGTAAAGGGCAGCTTGTTCAAGTTGATCGGATTCAATCCACGTTCTGTGGAAATGTGAATGAGCTGAGCTTTTGCTCGTTCCATCCTTTCCCTTCAGGTAACTTCTTTCATCGTCTTTGTGCATTATCTCCTCTTCTCTTTCAGGACATCTGCTTCCAAGAGACAGAGTCCGCCAGAAACAAGAGCCGTACGACAGTCGGGTTGCCACGGAGCGGCGTCCATTCTAGTGTTATCCGGCTCACCTAAGTCATTCAACCCGCTGAGGCGCCACAGCTTGGTGAATTCATCCTCACGGGGCCGAACAGAGCCATAAATCCCGATAGAGATCCTTTCGACATTATCGTGCTTAACGACGAGAAGAAATCTTTTTTCTTTTTTTTTATTTTGCGCCAGAAGGCACAATTTGCTCTCGACACAGGGATGGAATATGCGAGAGAAATTTCTTCAATGCTGTTTCACCGTGGAAATCAACTGATCCCCCACAATGGATTGAATGTTTAGTTTCAACCGAATCATCTTGGTTCTCTCCACTTTTTTCTCCTTTACGCTTTCCTTCTGTTGAGTTACTCGCGAAAATAAACGCATTTTCATGATCTCAGTTGTTTGAAGGCCTGCTAGAGAGCTACGATGACAACGACTTGCAAACGTTTTTCGCGTGATAGAGGCGGCAATGCTTTTATCTCTCGTAGGCGTTTCGGTAGCAAGCAAAAATCCTCCACGTGCCGCACACTCTTCAGCATGAATCATTTTCCTCACGAAAATTCGATCAACTCGCGAGGAACATCGATTTTTACTTTTTCTTTGCCAGCCGCTCTTTTCTCTCGTTTAATTAACGTTTCTTACTCAAAATGTAGTTTTAGACACGCATAAGCCGTTTCGACAATATTTCTGTGTATATCGGAAGCAGCAATGGCCAAGCTCCGCTAGAATATAACTTTATCTTAATCAAAGCGGCACCGAAAAAGTTTCTGAAGTTCACAAGGTAAGGGACGTACTGTACTGTCAAATTTCTAATTCAGGTGTGCAGCACTATGTTTACAAGAAGAATTCAGCTTTTTTTCGACAAGGCTCAGTTGCAAATGGAGCAGCGCTAAGGAACCCATTGTTGGGGCAGTCGAATTTGAGGCATGGTAGAGTATGTGAATGACGGGCGAGCGTTGATCATGACAAGCTTTATCCAGAATATGAAAAACTTATGTTAGAAAGAGGAAAACGGGCAAAAATGTTCTCAAGCGCGAGAAGGACTACGGCCTCACCGATAAAGTCATGAAGACGCTAATGGGAGGAGTGCAAAAATCCAAGAGGCCTTAGGCAACTAAACCCTTTTTAAGGACCACGCTCGCATGGTTCCATGGAGCCTTTCGGAGTTGTCCCGCTGGTGCAATCCTTTAGTCTTTAGTCTTTTATTGGATTCAGCTCTTTGCGAGCGCCAATCATCGCCATAGTTCTCACAGTAATAATTCAAACCATAGATGTCACAGTAATTCACAGTGATGTAGTCCTTAAAGTTCTCAGAAAGTTGCCAGTTCCGAAACAGTCCCTCCAGCGTCTTCTAGGGCGTCCTCTGCTTCTCCAGGCGTTCTCTCTCGGCTGCCATTCGGTGATCTTCCGAGCCCATCTCGTTGTCGGCATCTCAGCTATCTATTTTCTTCGCCCACCGTCTCGGTGCTATCCTCATTCTGCATTAATTACAAATTTCATTTTTTTTTCGATTTGACAAACCTTAAAATGATCTGTTCCCATTGTGTTGCAGACGTTTGCAGAGCACGGTTCAAATTAATATTTGAGATGTCGCGCAATTGCTGAAAAAAATACAACTCGTGAGAATTAGATAACTAACCGCCGATGTGGCGTCTGTCCTTTGACTTTCGGCGCAGTCGAAGTAGAAGGAGCGGTGAGCCTCGCCACTATCTCTATGACCGAATGATGGTGAACATCAAGTTTGAGTTGTCGATTCTTTTCTTTCAAAGAGGATAGGCGTTCAGACTTGAATGAAACTTGCCTGAGGCGCTCATTTTTGGAACTAAGCCGCTGTGATATTAAAATATCCAGATAACACTTACTGTTTTGCTACATTTCGAAGATTTCTCTGGATGAAACCGATGAACGAAGTAGACTAATAAGATTTGAATTCCGAAATTCCGAATCATTTCACAGCGATTATGGCGAAGCGAAGAAGCGGCGGTGTATGCGCACCTGAAACGATTTAAACTAGTCATAAAGTCAAAACAATGCCAAAATGAAACCAAAAGAACTAAAAAAATCGATGTAGTGTTCCACAAATCTCGTCAAAGCGTCTAACCGACGTCTCCATCAACCTTGCCGCACACTTTTCAACTTGTGTAAATCGGCGCATCGATTGATTTTTGCGCATACTCAAAATGTTCAAGCCGTGAGCATTGTCGAATTAGACTTTTTCTCTTTTTTTTTCTCAAGGCATTGTTTAGAATTTTTAGTTAGTTGTTTCCGAAGAGGAAGCATTCCCCGTGCTGCTCGTCGTCATCGTGGCTATTGATTTTTCGCCCTCGTTATTTTTCACAAAATGGATCACTTTGTTGACGTTTCGCGTGTTTCCAAATCATGTATTCCAGTTCAAACGGTAATTTTAGGACTCGCATAGGACGAAGTACCTGCGATGTTTCTGCATACATTGTAAACGCAAAATCAAAAACCCTATTTTTGCTCAAAGAAAAAACTCCAAGATTTACAAAATGGTAAGTTCCATTCACTAAAGCCTACTGATTCAGGACTGAACGCGCAAATTATTGGTGCCCAACAGTTTTGTGAACAACTAATTCATGTCGAAGATATTGGCAACAGTTAAAACGAAAAGGTCGTGCTACTGCGTTGATTTAATTCGTTGTCAAACGTTTAGGCAGCTCGCTTCGATGGTTGCTTGGCCATGGCTGAAGTCTTCGATTAGGGGACGAGACACAAGAACACCTCTTGAGGTCAACACCGACTTCAATTCGAAGCGTGTAAGAGAAGAAATTACCTGTAAGTGAAGCTCTTCTTCACTTCAAAGCCTTACTTCATTCAGCAGCTGTGTGCTGGACGTCAAGGATGCTGTGTACGAGACTAAGTTCTCGGACCCATGTTCAATAGACGCTCTGAAATATCGTGCGCTTCAGGAAGCAATCATCAAACGGGTAAGCCCTTCATAACAAGCAATCGAAGAAGAGTCATTTAGAAAAAGAAAAATCAAGTCCTGTGCAAATCCGTCAAGTTTACGGACTGCTTATGTTTTCTAAAAAAAATTTATAATACAATACTCTCCGTGTAAGATGTGAATAAACACTTATTACTTTCTCGCCTGAGTATTGGAGTGAAGCAAAAATTGTGTTGGACAACAAAAAAAATCCAGAGACACTGGCTTTCTTCTGCCGAGAGTTTTCTTAATTATTGTAGTTGCCTTAGAAAGAAAGAAAAGTTCCTACTCATGTGCAGGCTTTCTTTACGGCATGCATAAATATTCGTATATCAGAGGACATGTTTATTGCTTCGATCAAAAGGAAACAAAAAGAAATTTTTAGAGCCAGGCAATCATTTTCCGCGGTGTTTGCGCCAAAACTTTAAACAACGAACGAAAATAGAGGTATTCCCTTGTCAGTGTGTTGAAGACGACATTGTTGCGTGCCCTGACGATTTGTGAATGCTTCAATCTTTTCAGCTTCAACGATTTTTCATGCTGCTCTATCGCTTGAAACGACGCTGAATTTTGACGTTTCGCCCTGAAAAAATGAACGTTGACAACTGGAACCGCTGTCACCTGACTGACAAAGGGGGAGGATCGTCATCAGAATTGAACCATGCTACTCCTGAATCTTGGGGTTCTGTTGCGGGCGACAAAGTGCTCCATTTGTGGAGTGTCCATACGGGCTACGGCTGCCCTGTGAGCTCACGTAGTGCCACCAAAGGGAGATAATGGGTGTAGAATATCTTTCTGGAGTTCATTCGCACAGTCGAACTGCAGGCACAGACTTAATGCAAGTCGTCACGGTGGCAAACCTCACTTTCTTCATCAAGCAACGAGCTCGAAATTCCTCGGCGTCCCTTCCGTGAATCGCACCGAAGCTGGTCGAGCAAGGGAAGAGAGTGACGGCCTGGCGCGGACGAGAGCAACAGTTCACCTGAAATGTGAACGTTATAGATGAAAACTTTCGTTCTAGAAAAGTAGAATTGAAGATTCAAACACTTACGATTCGGCACAAGAAAGAGCATCAACACTTCAAACAGCGAAGCATAGCGAATGACGGCTCGACGCCCTCGCGATTGGCTGCTTCTGTTTTTCTCGTCCTCGTTCTCTCCGAAGATGCGCTTGATTTTGGAGTTTTTAAGCATGATTAAAATTCTTACCATTTTTAAACGTTACGTTTAAAAACGCAAAATGTAGTAAATCAATAGTCTTGAAGTGCAATAAGGCTGAAGACTCAGCGGCTCGATAATTTCACATCGTTTACAGTTGAAGTTAGAAAGGTATGATATATGCATTCTTCCTAAAACTTTTGCTTCTTTACACGGAATGAAATGAGAAGCCACACATTGCAAAAAAGCAAACAAACAGACAACAAGAAACATCTCGTAATTTATATTAACCCGAAACAAAAAAATCAATGCAACAAAAGGCACAGCCCCTCGCAGACGATTAGGAAACAAAAATCCCCACTTGCCGCGCAGGTTTCAAACACACTCAATGACTAGATGAATTCATGTCTCTCATAGACAACCTGTGGAAACCAAAAACCACCCACTCGTCGCACGTTCTTCGAATCGATCGCCGTAATTATTGATTTTAGCGAGTCCCCTTTCCTTTCTCCCCACGAAATTCAGCAGCGATCCCACATCCACACTTTCGGCTGATTTATTGCTCACAATTCGATTTTCAGCATGCATAGGACGTGCTTCGAGGATTCTGCATACACTGGAATCAGCAACGAATTGACGTTGATAGTCTCGGAATCAACGTAACTTGTGTAAACGAGGCAAATTTGATGAACGGAATTTGCGGAACTTCAAAGGAACGTTTTTACTTGCAATTGAAGGTTTCTTTTCTCTTAATCCACACATTTTAATACTCAAAAACTAGTCCCTGTAATCAAAGAATTTTTTTCAGCGTGAGTGATGCTCTGAAGAAATGTGAAGAACGCCTTGAGAATTGGGGCAACGGGAACGCTTGAAGGCGCCGTCCGCAATCCTGGAGACGACGACTACATCGAGGTTCTCGTCGTTGACTTTAATGGCATGGGCGGAAAGAGATCCGACGAGTGAGTTCCGCATCAGATTCTCACTTTCATTCTGCAGGTAACCGCGAACGTTGACATCGGACAAATGGTCTACACACGCGTGCCGTTTCCGGTCCTTCTCAGGCAACAATTCATAAGTGCCAAGGTAAGTTGTGCTTTGTATAAATTGCCACACTAAAAAAATACTACAGGCGACGCTCCACTAACAGCGCCACTCCTCTTCACAGTCACGAAAAAAACGAAAATGGATCGCCACAACGCCTTTATCGTCGGCTGTGTGCAAATTTTGGCTGACATGTCGGCCAGATTCTGGACGGAGATGTGGAGAGCATCTTTCATGGAGCGCTCAGCGATGTCATGCGAACACTAGAGGTACCTATTTTGAAGCAGCTGTTTTAAACCGCTTTCAGCCCCATGATTCCGCACTTCTGAAAATAAGACGCAGTATACTTCATCGAGATAGAAATGCGTCCTTCTTTCATTTCATCTATTGCTTTAATTTCCGCTAATTTAAACAAAGTTTCAATCTGACGTGTACAAAAAATCGTTTGCCAAACACTACAGTCTGTTCCACTGGGAGCTTCCCACAGGTTGTAGCGTGGAACTGTACCGAACAAATACTTTTCGCGGTTTTATTGCTTCTTTCTACAGTTTTTCTAGAATATGAGACCATAGAGTTGTAGAGCGCCCCCGAAAACCCCGGAAGCATGAAAGAAATGCAAGGATTACATGTGAAATAACAGAGTTGATACGTTTTCCAAATGTTCTAGATTGAGCCTTTTTCGAAAACGTATCAACTCTTTTATTGCACGTCTAATCCCTGCATTTCTTTCATGCTTCCGGGGTTTTCGGGGGCGCTCTACAACTCTATGGTCTCATATTCTAGAAAAACAGTCGAAAGAAGCAATAAAACCGCGAAAAGTATTTGTTTTATAACGATTCCGCGCTACAAACTGCGCGCGCGCGTTTGAAATACGGCGTGGAACGGAGTGTATGAGAACACTGAGAGCGTCCAACCAAGAATGCACAGCGACACACAAATGGAGTATCCCGGGGGATGGAACTGGAACGAATCAACGACGGGTACTCCAGCATCAATAAGGACCAGAAATCTATCATCACTGTCAAGCAGAGCGTCAAGATCAAAACGGCCACCCAGGGGGTAATAGAGTTCCGTTTCATTATTCAGGACATCGAGTCGAACACGATAAACGTCGTCGATGACCAAATGAAGCGATGAATTGGCAGAAATATTGACGAATTTAACTCTTATGCTCAAAGGCATAGTGGATATGAAAACACAAAACGTCGGCTCCATTCGCGCTGCAACCAGAAGCACGCCCCAATCATCTAGAGTCCAAGAGCGCTGCGTCGGCATTACAAGCACCTCCTCTTTCTCATACTCTGAACCGTATTATTTCTCGAAGAAGCTTACGATCCACTTTAAAAGTTAGACACATTGTTTTAGGTCCGCCTGTGTAAACGAAGCGAAAGATGTGCCATGGTAAATAAATGAAGTTTCGTCCGAGAAGGTCATTTCTAAAATAAACAGTTTGTCGTATTGCGAAGAAGTTTTCTGGCCTTGTAAAATTCGTCCAGTTTTTGTTCAAAAATGCTAGCGCCTGGAAGGAGAGTTGAAAGTTTCCGCCGCCCCCACGAAGAGCGTCATTATTCGGGGGGTAAAAGCCGATTCGTGGTCGACGTCCAGTGGTCGTCGAGCGAGCACTTTCCCAATAAACACCACCACGATCAATGCACGCTTGATATTTGCTTCTTACGAGGTTGACGAATTGTGATTGATCAGAAAATCGCTTGTTAAAAAATGTTCGTCGCGCCAATATACCTTGAAATGTGAAGAGAAAAAATTGACTGTAAATTGCGGTTGTATCGTGTTTGACGCGCAATATATTAATGGCACTATTATTCGTTCGAGGGAATTGTTCCATGTGTACGTCCAAGACAGTCTCTTCAAATATGTAATGAAGGCTTTAATTAATGCTGAATATAAAAATAAAAAAAGAACAACTCACACCGCGTATGGCTGGTAGTCGTCGTCGAACAAAATAAAGTCGAAATTGTTGTAGCCATCGAAATCCGGACAATCTAGCAGTGTCAGATATGCCACTTCTAGCGCTTCGCCACTTTCATCGTCGCTAAAGGTTAATCGCAGGGCCGTGCCTGGCAACCACGCGTTAGCAGGGACAGTCAATGCCCCAGTTACGCGAAATTCCATTGTTCGTAAAGGCGCGATTCCTCAACGGTTTGCATTTGAAGCTTAAACACTTACGATTACTTGGAAACATCGCTAGATAAATGTTGTAGAGATCAAGCATATCTTCATCCAAATCTATCGCAACCGTTAAACGTGGAGTCTGATATACAATATGCAGCGTTTTCGTCTTCACCGCAAAGGAGTTTGAAGTCTCACCGATTAAGCGCTTTTTCGTCGAGCTGAAACAATTAACCTAATAGTCTTGACAGGTTTAAGCGTACTTAAAAATTACGGAGCTCTCGTTGAAAATGGAGAGAATCCAGTTATTCGGCATATAATAATTAATTGATATTAAAACGAATTCGGTGCTGAAGTGTCTCTGCAAATTTTCAATCATAAGCTTGAAGCATTGCGACTGAAATGGCATCCCGGCGGCCTCTTAGCAACTTTTAATTTCCTTTTGATTCAGACCGAAGATCTGCCAACTGCCCCGTAATTGTTTCTCATCTCATATTACTATTCAGTTAGTTATTTGCAGTTTGTGGTCAGTAAATCGCTTACAATCCATTGACAATTCAAATTTGGGCAATAATGTGTTCCATAAATCGGATTAGTGAAATTGTTGTTGGGAAATAAAATAGTGTCCTGTGCATCGACGTTTCGTTCCTTTGCGTTCATTACGTAGCAGTCGCAGACTGCAAAAAAAGAAGTCTCATCCTCACCTTAAAACTCACGAAGCAACTCCAAAGTGAAGCTAACGCCACCGCATGCAACAGATTCGTCGGTCTTAAAGAAAATATTTACGTCCTCTGAAGCATATTTCTTGGTCTTGGTAGCCATATTTGTTCCATCGACGCGAATTTCGAATTCATCTCCAGGGTCCAGAAACTTCCCATAGAAGACCACTCGGATGGAATAGTTCACCGGAACCTTGAGAGTCCACTGACAGTCTTGGTTTGGCAGATACAAATGCTGGCGATCTCCAGAAGCAGGTAGGAGAGGCCAAAACAGTTGGCCGCCCTGTTTCCAGATCGGCGGCTCTGTAATGAAGAGTCGGTATTCACAGCTAGATGAGTTGTCTGAAAAATCATCAATAACATCTTGTGCGAACCTTTTGGAACAAACGGGATAACTCTAATCGTAGCTTGAAAAGTTTCGTAGTGAAAGTTTTCGCAATAAACAATTAGAGGATTTCCGATCGAGGTGCCTTCGACAAGAAATTGTTCTGAAGTTTCAGACGAGCTGTATATTAATTTACTATTGAAAGGAGCAAAAATACTTGACGCAGTGAATCAGGCTTTCGTTAAGTCGAAATTCAAGCTTAAAGAACGCCTCCTGGGAATATCCTCTAGTTTTGACAGTTGCGTCGACACGAAGGATCTGTCCTATTTCGGTCCAAAATCTCCACTCGCAAGCAATGTTAGTGGAACTGAAACAGATTCTTATAAAAACAATAAAAAATTAAGTCGTAATGACTTTGTTCTGCACTGTGTTCGACCCTTTCTAATTTGCATTCCTTATCAAAACTGCTCAACATATTATCCATTCTAGCTCGCTTCAACAACTCTTGTCGTTCATTTCAAAACTACACACAACAATTTGTCTGCTCCGCTACACATGAATATAAATGGGGAATAACGCATACTAGAATGTGTGCTGGCTTTGCGCTTTGTATAAGTTTTGAACACCCACGTCTGCAAGATCATCGTTCCACGATCCACAGAAAGCGGAGAATTTGGAGTGCCGAGTTCAAAACAATTCGGTTCGTAATCTGTGAAACAAAAAATTTGTTTTAGCTATTTTGTAAACAATGACCAACTGTATGCATGGAGAAGCACGTGGAAGGTGACCTGGAAGTATTCGTCATAAGAAAAGTCATCCTCTGTGACTGTCAGGAGGAATCCTTCGCCGTTGGTTTGTTCAAGCCGGCCGACCGAACCCGGCATTGAAAGAGTTACATTTTTCGATGTACCCAGCACCTTCACTGAGATGCCGCTTGGTGACGATCCAGCGATCAAAATGACGTCCAAGAAAGCGTAGGAAGACTGAAATTCTCAAAAATTTTAATAAGTATTGAAAATTTACGTGAATTTCAATTGAGCAAAGAGGGAGAATGTCGACGAGTTCCTGAATTTCTTGAAAATTTCAAACACAATTGCAAATTTACGTCAGAGTGATGATGTTGAAGGTCGGCGAGCGGATAGTCTGGGCTATAAACGTGAAGGTTTGCTTCCGTCATCGTGACAAGAGTCTCTCCATCGCAGAATACTTCCTGCTTCGCCGAAGTGACAACTAGCATCGCTGACAGAAATGCAAATTTTAGTTCGAGACGTGCGCACATGAGGCTTAACATACCTGCTTGTGTTTTTCACTTCGCTGGCTGGGATTACGCACTGGTTCGCCCTTCGAATAATCCCTGAAAAGTCCTCGCCAAAGACGTCAAAGCTGTCTTTGTTCGTCGTCTTTCCGAAGCCCGCGCACAACATAGGCAGGCCACGAAGGACTGATAAGTACGTGGTTCCACAACCACGTCTAGAACGACCTTCCAAGTTTACGTTTTACGGTTAGGCGCGAAAACAACACAAAGATGTATGTAATAACTCCGCGGCTTCTGCTTATTTTTCTGCGAGCAAAAGAACTATCACGCAAGGAAACAGAGGAGAGTGACATGATGATGATTTTGATGACCGTACATAGTTAGGAAGTGCTTTGAGATCATCGTCGTCGCTGTTTTTGGCTGCGTCACGCTCAAAAAGAAGATGGTCAGGCAAGGGACGAGTTTTATTTGACTTATGCAATGAAACAAATCAAGACATCAAAACAACTTTTGCGAACGGAACGTTACCATTTTGATCGTAGTCCCTTGCTCTGTGCCCGGAGAGTCCTTTACTGTCGATGCGTACTACATCGATTCACTTCTCCTGCATGTATTCTTGCCTTCTTTCAGCAGCTCGTAGAGCTCTGTCTCGAGATATAAGTCACTTTTCAAAAATGCCTCTTCAAGCCGTGAGCGTTTTCCGGAAATAATGTGACCGTTCTGCAATGACATTTATGTTTTAAGTTCAACAAACCCTAACATAGACGGGAGGCTTCATCATGTTGCGGGCGTTTGCAAAGTGACAAATTTGACGTCTTACGCCTGGGCTAAAAAGAAGAAAATAGTACGCGTGAGAAAAGTGTTTGAAAAACTAACCATTGATGTTTAATCCGCTCCTTGCTCTTTTGATGTAGGAGCAAAAAAAGACTGGTGTGAAGAGCTTGAAACTTCGTCTTCGGTCCAATGCAAGACAATCGTTAAGTTCTCAAAGGACAAGTCGTCTCTTCCAACTGTTCCTGGCTATTCATTTGAGACTTGACGGGACCAAGTTGTCCATTCAATCGAGAAAATAATGAAATTCTTGTCAGATGATTTGTATTGTACTTACTGTGTCGCTGATCTAGGCCAATTTCTCTGATCGATCTGATCGCCAAAAAGAATATTGAGCTCAGCCTCGATAGGTTCATTTTCAATTTCACAGCGTTTAGAGCGGAAGCAAGGAGGCGACGGAATAAGCGCACCTAAACCGTTGGTTTATACGGATTAGAAAAAGTGAGGGAGTAAAAAAAGAAGAAATACACGAAAAGAAAACAAAACGACAACAAAAAATCGATGCAATGCCGCGTTACGAAATTGAATGAGTCAGGGTCTCTCTTAGCCGTCCTCATAGCACACAAAAATCCCCAACACGCCGCACATTCTTCAGATTTCTGAGCGCAACTATTGATTCCGAGTGAATCCTCTCACGAAAATATCGAGGCCCTCGCAAGCGCAGTCAGCTCCCATTTTATGCGCTTTGAATTTTCACGGGTGAGGGAACTGACAATAATTTCTCTCTTCCAATGTTCTGATGAGGAAGGCGTAAACGAATCTCTTTAACACTTTGAAGAGAAAACTTGTTCCAACCCCCGAATTGAGATGCCGCGTAGTTTCACGTGATTCGATGACTTCGCGTCTCTCATAGGCTTTGCAGAAACGAAAAATCTCCCATTCGTCGCACGTTCTTCGAAGCGATCGCCGCAATTATTGATTTCTAGCGAGACCCCTTCCCCTCCTCCCACGAAAATCCGCGACAAGTTCCCTACGCTCATTCCCGGCTTCTTTATTACTCAAAATCGAATTTTCAGCACGCATAGGACGTGCTTCGTGGAGTCTGCATACACTGGAAGCAGCAATGTCGCTAGTCTCCGAATCGATGTAACTTGTGTAGCGAGGCCAACTGAACGGGATTTGCGGAAATTCGAAGGAAATTCCCTGTTTTTACCGCAATTGAAGGTTGCTTTTAATTTACGATAATTAAAAATTCACGCATTTACTGAAAGCCTAGTCCCTGGTAAAACAAAGAATGCTTTTAGCGCGAGTGATGCTCTGAAGAAACATGGATCGACAAAAACGCCTTGTGAACGGGGCAACGAGAACGCTTGGAGGCGTCATCCGCAATCCTGGAGACGACATCGATGCTGTTGCCGTTGACTTCAATGGTTTCGGCGCGAAGGAGGTCCGACGAGTGAGTTCCGCTTGAGATTCTCACTTTCATTTTGCAGGTAACTGCGAGCGTTGTCGTTGGAAAAATGATCTACACCCGCGTCCAGTTTCTTGTTCTTCTGAGGCACGCGGCAACAATTCACAAGTGCCAAGGGCCAAGGCAAGTTGTGCTTTGTACAAATTGTCACACTGCAAAATACTTCAGAACTTACCCTGAGAATGCGCTTGTGAGCACTTCGGACATCTTTCAACCGCCTATCGCCTTCGTTGCTCTATAGCGTGTGCGAAATGAGAAAGACCTTCACCTCATCGACTTCGACGTTTGCAAATGCTACGGCAGTGTCGAAGCGCTAATGGTTTTCCACATGTTTGGACTGTAAACAATTTTCAGGAAGTGAATCGACTTCGACAAAGAATTCTACAAAATCACGCAAGCTCGCGAGTGTGCAGACGATAGTTTTTCCTGTCTTCGAGGCGCAGAAAGCAAAGGATGAGAGGATACGAGGTAAGCGAGGGAAAGTTGTTCCCGCACAAGTAAACGAAGAAGCCCATTCAAACAGCGTCGCTCCTCATCACGGTCCCAAAAAACGGAAATGGATACGCAAGCAGATTTCCTTCATGAGTTCAATGGTAAGCGACTTTGCCGTCAACCTGTGCATTGAGGGTGCTTTGTAGGATACAAAGAGGCGATACTCAATTGAATTAGTAAGTCCTTCGCGACCGCACACTCGGCTAATAATAATCGTTTACAGGGAGAAAAATTGAGAACATTTTACGACGTTGTAACCAAAATTTGTTTCCTTCACAAAGAACCTTCTTTTCCTGCTTAATAAACTTTCAAGTACAGCGATCAAACAGAGAATGTGTAATAAACTGCCGCATCTGTTTATTTGCGAGCAAGCAGAAGCACAAGCAGGCAAGCAAAAAGAAGAGAGTCACTCCACCTTGAAAATGATCTTGTGACAGAAGTTGGAGCTGGCATTGGAGTCGTCAATGTCGCGGCTTCAAGGCTAATCTCTGTCGATGAGCTGTTAGTCACTCTGTGACTTGTAGTCGAGGATGGGGTTGTTGGGGTTGTTGTAAGGGTTGTTGATTCAGTCGTACTAGTAGACAGCGGCAGTATTGTGCTTGCAGTCTGTGTTACTGAAGCCGTAGTCGAATTCGAAAAGACGTCATCTACTTTCGAAGAAGTCGGCATGGCAGTCGTTTCTCCTCCTTCTTCTTCTAGCAATTATTCAAAACAAGATTCGCCTGCCTGTCGTGCTCGCTTCCGTTGTCGGTGGGTCCTTTTCGATCAGTCGAAGACGAATCGTTTGTTGAGTTTGGGTTTCCGGGATCGTTTCTGTGTGCTGCAGGATTTGAAGAGGCGTCTCACTAAAGTCGTTGAAGAACCGATAGGTCTTATTGTCCAAACCACTAGAAATCAAAAAAATCAAAAATGTAGGGCCAAACATCGAGGCAAGGATAGCATCTCCCAAGCTGACATTGAGCGTCGTTACATGCTCACCAACATCGTGAACCATCAGCTCGATACCGTAGTCGTCTGATGGTGTGGTAAAGTGATACAGGCAATCGGCTAAAATTCTCTCGTTTCTCGAAAAAGCAGCAAAACCATTTCCGGCAGCTCGCACGTAACGTAAGTAAATGAATTCTGCAAACCCGGTTGTCGGATCGAGAAACGCTTCCATTGGCGGCTCGCAGATGGAGATATCTGCAGATAAGCTAAAGTTCAACTTCTCGTTGAAAGACTCACCTCTTACAACAACGTCAATTCGGTAGCGCGTCCCGATGTCTTGATGAGGAATTCGTAAATGAATCTCGCTAACAGTCTTCAGCGAAAAGTCAACAAAGGTCATAAAATCTTCAGGAGTAAAAAGGTAATCCCTAAAAATTGTTCGAACGAAATAACGTTGACCAACATTTCTCCGTCATCACCTTGTACGGCTAGGCCGCCATCGTTGACGAAGTCGCCCTCGTAGAGTCGAACAGCTCCTTCTGTGGCAGGATTGTACTAAAGCATTTTATCTTCAGTTTGAAACTTACCTGAAGAGTGACGTAACAAGGGCCTTCGTCTTCAGAGGAAACACTTGGGTAGTTAGGCGAAAGAACATAGACAATAGTAGGAGGATCAGAGAAGGTTGCGTTTTGACCTTGACAAATAACAACAAGAGGGTCATTTCTGACAGAAGCAGAATTGACGAAAATCGTCAAATAGACGATGCTGATGGACCAGAATACAAGAGCCCGCATCACTCGGCAAACGATGCAAAAGGACACAGTCGGAGGGCGAGACAGTCTTAGCTAGCAAGTAGATTGTGTGTGTTGGTTCTCTGATGCTTAAGGAATTCGAAGCACAGCTGAATTCATAAAACGGTTTACGCATCTACCTTTTACTTGAACTTAAGGTTCGTGAAACAAACTGTGAAGAGAAAATCCTCCTCCTTCAAACAGGCATGCCTCTCCTTTATGTGTTTCATGCCGTTTTGGCGCCTCTTCCAAAGCACGACGTCATCATTGCAGCCCTTCCTCTGCCTTGCACACCCCACCCCTGTGCCTTCCTTGCTC
This sequence comes from Poikilolaimus oxycercus, assembly GCA_034700245.1. Lineage (NCBI taxonomy): Eukaryota > Metazoa > Nematoda > Chromadorea > Rhabditida > Rhabditidae > Poikilolaimus > Poikilolaimus oxycercus. The sequence goes on from JAQIXL010000242.1 coordinate 30,772, forward strand.
GCCTCTCCAATCATATTAGCGCCAGATTGAGGCGCTTTGAGCCTTCTCGATTGACTTTGTGCTTTCAGGTCGGCACGCATAGAAAGTGATCAGTCATTTCTCTCGACTAGATGATGAACGGTAGTTTAAAGACGTCAGATGGAATTGGAATAAATAGAACAACTCATCAGAGTCGAGAAATTTGAACTCCTTGAGGCAATGAAAATCATAAGTCAGTGACCGTCTACGACCAAAGTGGAAAATTTTTCAAAATTTTTCCACGTATGTTTCCCTCCTTAAAAAGCCCAATCTATGCTCATCGATGGGCTTTGTGCTTTCAGCTCGGCACGCATAGATCGGGATCAGTTCGTCTTCAGCAAACGATGACCAGTAGCGCTGGAACGAGTTTAGAGGAGCGCCGACACGTCACGCTCTTCGTACACGTCCCTTTCTGCTTCTGCGAATTTTCTTCAACGCCTTTCCAAAACATCCGGCTCTTTCTTCATCCGTCTTGACTTGCACGCTCCAATTTGATTCGATTCCGAAAGACGCTGATTGTTCTATGCAACTGAATGCTGATTTTAGATGAGCGCGCATAGACGGTGATCAGACCATTCGCATAGACGAAGAATATTTCCAAAAATTGCGATGTTATTCTCTTTATTGGTCGCGTTCGGCATAAGTCCCGACAATGTTAAGTTGTGACGGTTCTTATCAAACCAGCTCTTCAACCATGATCCTATTCTGGAAAATTGAGCTTCTCGGACAGATTTTTCGGGTATTCTTCGAACAGCCACCAAAGATGCTTACCGAGCTATCAACAACCAATCCGGTCATCTATACGCAGATCAAAAATCTATGCGCGCTCGTTCATCGATCACGACGGTTGTTCATGGACATGGATCTCGTAGCTCATGCCTTTGGACTGTTAGTTTAGTTGTCGTTTGGACAACGTAAGAATCACGATGAATTCAAATAAATGCGGTTTCCATTTGTCGGTGAAAGCAAAGCATGCCAAGTTGCAAAAGCAGTTAGCTTTCTCATGAAGGGTGCGCAAACAAAGAGGAAATGCTTCATTTTTGATTTCAATCGACGATTCGTCGTCGTTTATAAAGTCACTAAAACTGTCAATTTGTCTCTTTTTGTTTTTGCTCATACACGTCGCCGTTTTCCGTTTTCCATTTTGATCAATTCCAGCATCGTCGAATATGCGCCTCTTTTAAAACACAGGCGTCTCCCCTCTTTGCGCTCAGCACACTTTGCACACTCAATTCTTCCTCGCGTCCAACACTTTCGGTCAATACGGCTATTGATTTAGCGCGTGAATAAAACTGCTCTGTTTCATAGCTCGCTCAGCGTTTCTTGATGTCAGATATGTCATGTTGATTCACGTGAAAGTTGTTTCGCCGTCAAAATGTTGCCCGCGCCTTTCCCGTTTGCCTGAAACCGGTATAAATAGGCGCCTTCTCGGTCGATGGAGGCGACACGAATCAATAATTGCATACTGATAAGCTCACCGCTTTTTCTTTCTTCCCCGCAGTGCTTTCGTTTGAATGAATATCTCATTTTAGACACTTTTCGCCGTTTTCAAATATCTATTTTCGAAAAGGAAGTTTGCACATTTAGGCACTCATACACTGTGCCAACCTTGCCTCGACATAACATTCGAGCGAGCGGTGTTCACGCAGAACCGAACCAAGGATCCTATTCAGGACTCGTCTACTGGTTTCAAGGTGTCAATACAGTTTCACTTGGCAGCTGGACAACGTTTTCAGTTTTTAACTCGGCAAAGAAGAAAAAAGAATTCGCGGAATGAAGTCAATACTAGGGGGATGAATGCACGCAGTCGATGATTCGACTTATGCCGTGGCTCATTGTCTTGCGTGGTTTATGTAGGCTTACTTTCCTTTTCATTTTCATTCCAGATTTAGTGAGCGTGAGAAATGGCAAGAAACACCAGCAAGAAAACGAAAAGACTTAAAAATGTCGCCGCTACATTTGAGCGACGCAATTTGTTCATCTAACCGCAAACCCTAGGTGCGATATGGTGAGTGCAGCAATTTTCTTCGAATTTGCTTTCAGAAATGCGGAATAAGACGTCTCTCAACATCGAGTATCTTTGTGCCCGTTGAAATAATTGATGAGCGCTACTTCCTGTAATGCTGATGTGATACTGCAAAGAATTTTTCCTTTTCTTAATTATTGTTCTTGCCGTTACATATTTCAATGTCAAACCGATCGTCGTCAGCGCCGTCGTCTGCATCGTTCTCCCTCCTCTCCCTCCGAATAAATCATTCAAATGTCAAATGTCATTGTCGTCAGAAACTCCTCCCTCCACTGCGTTAAGGCGTTTTCTTCACTCACTTATTGGCCCGTTTGCAAAGCGTTGTTTAGTTCATGATGAGCAACGCTCACGTTTACTTCACCTTCAGTAAAAGGGTGAAGACAAATGTCTACCCAATCGATTCGTCATTGCTTAAATTCCAGCACTTCTTCAACGCACAAAATCGGCGCGCCCTTTCCAAAACACAGGCTTCACTCCCTTTCTCTGCCTTGCACACGGCGGCATCGCGCCTTGCTTGCTCGCCTTTCCAATCATATTAGTGCTGGATCGAGGCGCCTTGGGCATTCTCGATTGGCTTTGTGCTTTCAGATCGGCACGCATAGATCGTGATCAGCAATTTCTCTTCGATAAAAGAAGATGAATGGGATCCTGAGACCGAAATATCGCAGTTAAAATAATACGCTGCAGTTAAGAAGAATACGCAGAAATTCAGCACCTAAAATAGTGCCGTTTCATGTGCTTGGTGGAAATCGCAGTGGTGACTGGAGTTGATTTTTTTATTGAGCAGACAGGGATTAAGTATTCAGTGCGAGTCGTCGCACTCTTCGCGCATGCCGTTCAGGTGTCGATCGAGCATTCTCATTCTTCTGGGCCTCGTGGTTCATGAGAAGGCGAAACTCACAGGACTTCATCCGCATCGCCACAAATTGCATGAAGATTTACATTGCTCTGAGCAAAGAGGAGCATTTACATACGTATGTACATTTACTAGCCGTAAGTTAAGCTTTTGGTGGACAAATACCGGCAGCGCCAAAAGAACGTTAATAAACGTTTCTTTTTACGTGTTATCTCCGCGCAGAATAAGAGGATCCCCCTAGCAACTGCACAAGCCTCTCTCACTTCGCCCAAAGAAATTTTTGAGTTAAAGGAAATTCGCAAGTCTGTTGCGTTTCGAACCCATTTCTTCGGCGTCGGAACTGCGGCACTCATTCCACAACACAGTGTCATCCGACAATATGGCCGGAGTTCAAATTATTTGCTAGTCTTCCAGTGCTCAGTCTCTAAAAATAACCGCCGCCGAAATTTTTCTGGCCATTAAGTCTCAATACCGTGCAGATTTACATCAACGTGGAACGCAAGTTGAAAGACATCCGAAGAGTCGAGATGGGCACAATTGTGAACGTTCATAGGGGAACGCCAAGATCCAGCGTGAATTCGAGATAACTGCAAGAGAATTAAGATGTATGGACTCTCTGCTGCTGCAATCAAACAAATTTGAGATGAAGGGACGAGAATAAGAATCTTACTGGTGCCGATCAAATTCGTTGTAGCGCTGCTCTTCCTGCAAACACCTCTAACACGATCATTTTCATTGCGCGATCGCCCGATAGAACTGCTTCGAGTTCTTTCAATTGCCACGTTAGACTCATGATCAAGCAAATCAACAAGACTTCAGAATGACTCGAAACTACAGATACATGAGTATCAGTATCATCAAGTTTCGGCCATCTTACCTTCACTTCAAAAATCCAATTGCCTTACGCCAAAATCATTGTGCACTATCCGGCAAAGAACGAACTTGACGTTCACTCTCAATAAACCCAGTTTTACTTACCAAGGCATTCCAGTGTAAAAAGAATGCCAATTTTTGCAGCGGTCGATGATTCGGTTCAAACTGACACTGAAAACTGGCAAGCTGACAATAAGTGACCTATTTCAGAGTTCGTCTTGAGTTCTTCAGTTCTTCTTGAACACGTCGTTTTTTCTCAATTCTTGCAACATTGAAAAGGCGCGCCTATTTCTAAACACAGGCGCTTTTTTTCCTCGCATCTTGCACGCTTCGCCCAACAAATTTCCCCTCGCGCTGCACATTCTTTCGTTCAATTACGGTTATTGATTTCGCGCGTGAGTAGCTTGCCTCACGAAATTATGGAACAAAACTTGAAATTGCTTTCAACCTATTTATGTTATGTTTTTAGACATGCATAGGCCGTATCTGCTTCGTCTTGGCGTAAACTGGGGAAGCGAAATTTGACTCGAATGTTTCAAGAAAGACAATTTACTCCTTCTACGATAAAGCCAAAGTTTCGTAAGTGTGGCCTTCCGTGAAGGACGTAATTTATTTTTTAGAAACATTTTAACAAAGTGGAATAGCAAGAGTTGTCTGCAATCATCGACACTAAAATTCTCTTCCATTAGCGGGACCAGACGCCTTTGACTACCGAGAGGAACTTTTTTCTTGTGACTGCAACGGCGTCGATCGACTGAAGCAGCTTGGATGAAGATCCGAAAATTGAAATGCTTTCACTATTCGTAAATTCGGCCTTGACCCAGTCAAGGCTGCGCCAACAATCGAAAACGCCCTGGGAGTAATAATCCGGGCAAGCTATTACGCGCCGACAAAAATGGCGAAGTGAAAGGAAGTTGCTACCGACAAGTTCTGACCAGCAGTGCGAGCTCGTTTAGAAATTTGAAAAGTGAGTTCAAGGCAGTTCCTGTATGAACATTGTAATTTCTCGACGATTTTTACCGTGTTCATCATTAGTCGATCGAGTCAAGTGATCCCAACTTTTGCGTACAAGATAAATGTTTTGCTTTAAAGCTTGCTCGTCGTTTCTTGATCGAATATATCTAGTCACCTGGATCGTGCATATGGAACTCAGAAGAACAAAAGAACTTTAGCTTGTTGCGCGCGCCTTTCCCGGTTGCCTGAAAATGGTATCTGAAAACAACCGCACTCCTTCGGAGGTGAAGCCAATCAATGGTCCTTTCCCGATAAGAAAAACGTCGCTGCTTCGCTTCGCTATAGCAGAGCTCGGGTCTCCGTTTCTTAGTCGCAATGTTTTGTTTGAATGAATCTCTTATGTTAGGCAACATTCGTTGCTTACATCGTGTTCTTTTCTCAATCAATTTGTTCATTTAGGCACGCATACACTGTGTCAACTTTGCCTCGACATAATATTCGAGCTGGCGATGTTTATTTAAAACGGAACCAAGGATCTTGTTCCGCTTCTGTCTACTTGCTTGAAGGCTGAGAATGTCGCCCAGCTGCAAAGTAAGTTTTACTTTGCAGCTGGGCGACATTTTCAGTTTTTGTTTCCGAAAAGGGACGAAAAGAATCCCCTGAAACCACCTATTACTAAGCGGTTGAATACATGCGGTCGATGAAGGATTTATATGGTGGCCCGTTGCTTTGCGTAATCTACGTAGGCATACTTTTATTTTATTTTTCATTTTAGAAGTAGTGAGCGTGCAAATATCAACACAATCAGGGAAACGAAAAGATTCAAAATTCTCGGCCTTATGAGCGATGCAATGCGATGCAATTTGTAGCAAGTCCCAGGTGCAATATGGTGAGTGCGACAATTTTCTTCAATTTTGCTTTCAGAAATGCGGAAGAAGACATCTCTGAACACTGAGTGAGGGCATGCGCCCGTTGAAAGAATTCATGAACTCTACATTTTACTTGTAATGCTGATATGATACTGCAAAGCTTTCTCTTTCTTTATTGTTCTTACCGTTAAATATTTCAACGCCAACCTTGTCAGGAATTCCTCACTCCACTGCTTAAAGGCGCTTTCTTTCAACTTACTAGCCGGTTTGCGGCCAACAAATTTTTCAGTTTTCCGTGGAATCATAAGCGGTAACTGAGGTTGATACAATGAGTCGATTTTGGTTTTTCAAGCAAGTTGCTGTGAGAAACTTCTCTTCTAGGCGTCAGAAGTTGCATTGGCATTCGAGACCTTCATCCTTTATAAATCTTCTTCACCGACACCTTCTCTCACAAGCGTATCGATTCACGTCAACATGCGTCTCCTCGTCGTTCTCCTGCTTCTCTTCAGTCTTCTTAACGTTGTCGAGTCTGACGTGCCTTCACGAGTTCGCCGATCCTGTCGTCGTCGTCGAAGTAAGAGTGAATTTTCAGTCTATTAAGCAGCAGATATCCCGCCACCAGTGACACGAGCTCCAGCAACTCCATGTGGAAGCGACTGGGACTGCCGTCAAGGTTGCCTGTGCCATCAAAGGACCCGTTCGTGCTCGCATTGTTGGGGCGGAATGCCATGCTAACAACGATCTTCTTGGAATAAAATACGCCCTGGGCCTGCTGGCCACACGGTTTCGATGGTTTTTGACGAGTCAAGGCTCCAAAAGAGAGACCAAGACGTCTCTCAAACGGCGCTCGAAACAAAAAGAGACACTTGTGACTGGAAGAGAAATTGGTCGTCTAGTCTTCAACAATATTCATCAACAAAAACTCTCGCTCTGGGTTTTTTCTCAACGACCTCAGCATCACGGCCTGGAACAGACGACGGCGAGTCAAATGGGTCACATCGGCGCTTTTTTTTGCTCAACTTGCTGGCCGGTTTGCGGCGAATGAATTTTTTCCACTTTCGCTCATCACAAAAAAAAACTTGTGAAACTTCTCTTCGAGACGTCAGATGCTGGATTGGCATTCGAGACCTTCGCCGTGAAACATTTATGAATCCTTTTCGCCGACACCTTCTTTCATAAGCGTATTGTTTCACTCCAACATGCGTCTCTTCGTCTTTCTCCTGCTTGTCTTCAGTCTTCTTGGCGTTGTCGAGTCCAACGCGCCTTCGCGAGTTCGCCGAGCCTGTACTCGTCGACGTAAGACCTTTTTTCACTATCAAAGCCAGCAGATTTCTCGGTTCGAGTGAAACGAAGCTCCTGCGTAAGCGATTGGCACTGCGGTACAGGTTGCTGGTGCGCAAGGGGCGGCCCCCTCCGCGGCATGTGCGTGACGTGTTTGGGAGGCACACCCTGCAACTGACGAACTTCCTGAAATAAAGTTGGCCATGGGCCTTGAGTCTCACATGGTTTCAATGATTTTTAACATCCAAGCCTCGGCAAGGTCTCAAAAGAGATCCAAAACGGCTCTCAAACGCCTTGACTTCAAAACAAAAACAGGGACTCGTGACTGGAATAAGGCGATCGTCGAGTCGTCAATAACATTCGTCGACAAAAACTCTGGCATTGCTTTTCTATCTTGTTTGCTTTCTTCTACGTAGTCCTCAACGGGTTCCCCAACGTCCTCAGCATCCCGGTTCGAGCGGGAAAGAGCTCATCTCGTTGCATCAGACGGTGAGTCGAATAGGTCGCATCATGCATCGCCAAGAAGGAGGCATTGGTGATGGGAATGGTTTGAACAAGTGTCGCCGCTCATCGCTCTTTTGACATCGCTCTTTTGCACACCGCTCGACTTTGGAACAAAATGGAAGAATATTCCTCAACGTTATTGCTCGACGTTTTTATTGTTCATGAGCTCATAACGGACAGTTCGATTCAAAAGAGATCCACTTTTAGTACTCGCAACAATGTGCAGCTTTTTTCTTGCAAACAAAATTGCGCATATCACTTCTGCAAGCGCGCATATTCCACACGTAGACAGGCTTCTCTTTCGGCTGCTGCTCTGTCATCAATTCAACGCAGTGGTCCTAAAGCATTTAGACTTTTGAAAAGCTTGCTCAAGTATCAAACCCTGAAATGCAGGATTCCAGTCGGTGCATAATTTAAGAAGGTCAGCGAAGTTCCATCGCTCCAGACGACCGAATCGTTTTGAACAAGGGCAAAATTTAGTCCAATCCACGTACCGCCTATCCAGCCGTAATCCTTGTAGAAGCTCGTGGAAATAGCTGAAGCAGTGAACATTGACGATTTCTCGATTCAAACTTACAAATCACGAATGCGTGTTCTTCTTCGTTGTGAATAGAGGTAAGATGCGCACCCATTGAGACGCATTTCGCCTCTGCTCCACTCCAACCTTCACGATAATCGCCGCCTTGCATAGTCTAAAGACGACTGCTTACAAAAAAAAGAGAGGAACCTTATAACAGGAATCAGTCGCTGCGAAGTAGACCCACTCCGATGGGCAAACGAGCTGCGATGGTGACGGTCTCGGGCAGATAGTCGGCGAAGGCTGTGACACTAGCATCGAGGACTTCATTTCGCAAACAAAAGACAGTCGTCGTTCACAATCTTTTGACAACCAAAATCCTTGATCAAGTGACATTGAGAGACACTCTGAAGTGGAAGAAATTGTCGAAATTGGATTCTATTTACGGTCAAACGAGTTTTCTTCTTCACTACTTGTCTCATCACTGTCCAGTTTTTTTCGACGATTCAATGAGCTTTCGTGGCCGCCGTCATGCATTTTGATTGATTTCGGCAAGACATCAAAATCAGCGAAATTATTGTAGACGAAAGGGATCCGATCTGTCCATTGCCATTGTGCCGCTTCTTGTGAAGCGCCCAGCCACAGCGCCTTTTCATTTGGAAATGCTTCGAGAGCTCGTGCTGCAGATTTTGATAAGGTAGGCTGAGTTAAGGAAAACCGTAAATGAAGCTGTTCAACTCAGCAGACGACACCGACGCTAGAGAGGCGTTTGTGGATTCGCAGAATTTCCGGGCTTCCGCGAAAGGCTTCGGCTCTGGATGGAAACTGTAGCACGTCTTCGTGTCGGGATACCAATAATCTCCTTGAGTACAGGTGGCAACAAGATGAAAAAGGAGAAAGATTGGAAGCATACGCTTCGACATGGCAACAAGAGGATCCCGAGCCTAATTGTAAGCTAAACGAATGCCAGTTCCGCATCCGAGCTGCCTTTATGTATTGTGCAACGTTACGCCGAGACGATCAACAAAGGGTGCCTGGCGGTGAAAAAGGCAGAGCCTGTCGGCTATCCTTCGAACTCTGCGTAGATTGAATCCTCAAAACATGAAAAGGCCAAAGGAGGAGAACTAGATTTATTCAGCGGCCCCCGCGCCCTTGTTGATCGTCTGGGCGTAACATTCTCAATACATAAAGTCAGCTCGGATGCGGAACTGAAAACATTCGAATACCTTGGGCTATTCTCATCTGCTTGTTGTTATGTCGAAGCGTCTCCTTCCTCTCTTTCTCCTCTCCCATCTCGTTGCTGCATGTCCTCAAGCTGCATATTGGTATCCCGACACGAAGACCTGTTATCGTTTCCATCCTGAGCCGAAAACTTTCGCAGAAGCTGAACAGTTCTGTGAATCCAAAGGCGCATTTCTAGCTTCGGTGTCGTCCACTTTATTGAACAGTTTCATACACGGTCTGTTTGAGTTTCACTTCGACTAAAAACCTGCAGCACGAGCTCTTGAGGCATTTCCGAAACAAACGGCCCTGTGGCTTGGCGGCTCAAGAGAGGCCGCACAATGGGAATGGGCAGATCGAACGCCTTTCTTCTACACGAACTTCGCCAGTTTTGTTGTTGTGCCGGATTCCATCAAAATGCACGACGGTCATGATTGCCTCCTTTCGCATCCAAACTCTTTGAATAACCGACAGAAACGTGAGAGTCTCAAGCGTGAACACAGTGGTGAAGCGGACACATTTGGACGTGAGTTTGCTCAAATTATAGCAACTTCGACTTTAGAATGCCTGTCAATGTCTCTGTCTCAAGGATGGTGGACGCCAAAGGATTGTGAAAGCAGGCTGCCATTTGTCTGTGGAAAGAAACCTTCAGCATCGACATCTTCCCTTAGTTCAACGACTTGCACGAAACCATCGCTGTCGCAGCTCGTCTGCCCATCCGAATGGTTTTACTTCGCAGAAAGTGATTCCTGCTACAAGGTTTGTATTTTCTCTCTAACATGACCGTTTTAGACTCTGCCCGGCGATAGTGTTCCCGAGGGTTGGAGTGAAGCCGAAGCCAAATGCGTCTCCATGGGCGCGCACCTCGCCTCCATTCATAGTGAAGAAGAGAACGCTTTCGTGAAATGTACGATTAATTCGAGAAATTATATGTATGACCATGTTCAGCTATTTCCACGAGCTTCTACAGCTGGAATAGGAGGAGGCCTTCTGATAGCGGCACCTGGATCGGGATAAACTTCGCCCTTACCCATTTTCGATCCGCAAACTGGAGCGATGGAACGCCAATGAATTTCGCCAAATATTCACCGAGTGGAATTCTCAATTATAAGGTTCGATTTGAGAGCGTCTTTTCGATTGTTTGTCTTAGAATCATTGCGTTGAATTGGCCGCTGAATCGGATTATTTCGACAAGATTATCGCATGGAATGCGCGAGAGTGCAAGAAAGGCAATCGGAATTTTGTTTGCAAGAAAAAGGCTACGCATTGTTGCCACTAACTTAACACTCGTTCTCCCTAAGGGTCAAAGTACCATTCCACTGAAATCCAAAACTTTTCCTGCGCCTCCCGAGT
>JAQIXL010000243.1:0-41216 GCA_034700245.1 Poikilolaimus oxycercus
AGTAGTCGCATTGACGCTGCGCTTTAGAGCGGCTCAAAAGGTTGCTTGGGCCGCTAGAACTGGAAGTTTTCAGATCTGAAGGAGAGTAAAAGGGCCCGACCAAAGGAAACTTCCCCCGGCGCTTCGCGCCGGGGGCGATTGGAGCAACTATTGTTCTCGAGCGTTGACGAATGGACATAAAAGGCTTGAAACCGTGAATGCAAAAAAGATGACGATGAGGGCAATTGTTCGTTGAATTGGCTGGTATTGTTCCCCCTGCAAATGTCGGTTTCAATGAAAATTGAAATCCACCAAGAGAATGTTGTGCCAGTAAAGCCGTTGTTGTGCCAGTCACAGTGCAAAGCTCTTCAGAATACTCCCGATTGTCAGTTTGCTCATGTGAATCACGTTTCAAACAGACCATTTGAACCGTTACCGCGCGGCTTCACGGGTTGCCTGTTAAATAGAATGGCTCGCTTGTTCCATCAATACCGCTTCTTCTTTCTAGCAAAAAGTGAAACTGCTATTCGAATTGGGTGAGGGAAAGCATCTTGGGCGTAGAAATACTTGATTCTGTCTTCTTTTCGATTATTTCACTTTTACATTCCCCCGGGATGTATACGCTGAAGGACATTGTGGATGTGGACGACGACGACACAATCGTTCGAAGGATGGAAAGTGGAACCCTTTTATTGTATAACTCAACAGGAACCCTTTTGTAATGCGCAGTCTGTGTCACATCAGGGAATGTGGGGTGATGGACAATCTTTTGAGAAGTGCGTTTTATGCACTACATAGCCATTCGTTTCATCAGTAAAGTCTGCTAGGAAGAGTACGTCATTGCCTCTCCTAGAACTAAAGAAAAGAAACAGGAACTTTCTTCGGATTGTGACGTCATGTGTCCAAGCAATGTGTGGAGTTAGCCGTTTCACGAGCTCTATAGTCGCTAGTTCAGAATGACAAGTCGCTACGCGGTGTCTGAGGGAGAGCATCTTGAAGTTGGAAACACTCGTTCTGTCTATAGACACGTCTAGTGTTCCGTCGAGAAGTCTTGACTTGACAGTTTCAGCAGCTTTGAAAACATTGACTGAAGAGCGACTCCGCAGTGATCTCAGTGCAATCAAACCAAAAGTGCACCTATGAAAAGCAGCTGAAACTGCAAAACCACTTCCCCTTCTTCAATCTTCAAATATTGTTTGTGAAGGAGAGAGGCCGAATTCCCCTGGCGGTCAAAGTGCCTGGGACCCCTCCTTGCAATTTGTGCGAACGAAGCTTCCAAAGCCCATTCCAAAATCTCATTGCAATCAAACCAAGAGTGCACCTATAAAAAGCAGCTGAAACTGCAAAACCACTGAGCTTTGCTTTTGTAAACGTATGGAGATTGTAGATTACTGCAAATCAGAGATCGGCCCGATGAGGCGACAGTAAAAGAGAGAAAGAGGCTTGTCCCCCGGCTGACAGCTCGCAGCCGCGCTACTACACGTGCGAGTACAGAGTTCGACTTCTTTGTTCCCTTCCAGACTCGTTTCAATGTTCTAAACCGAACCTTTTGGAGCAAAACGCGAATTTTGCCCCAGCTAAACATTCACCGTTGTTTTTCTTCCTCGGAAACCGACGAACTCAGTTTACAAGATTACGGAAGAAAAACAAGGCTCTCTTAGAACTCAAGAAAAGAAACAAAAAACGTTCACCACATTGTGATCGCATACGCGCACGCCTAGTATTGAGTTCGCCGTTTTGAATGTTCTATGTTTCAGTTGTCTGTTGGAAACACAGCGTGATCCAGAATGCGGCTGCGTTTCTCATTTTCGTGGCGCGTTTACAGTTTCTTCTGAAGCCGCTGTCTCCTAGACATTAAGGCGAAAATTCCGGGGGGAAAATTTCATCCTGTAAAATGTCTGTTTCAGTAAAGTATCTATGTCATGAGAATACTCCACTTTCATCAGGGCTTTGGCACCTTCTTTCGTTTTGCTTTAATGATTCTCATCCTTGGCATGAACCCACAATCGACGAATTTATAAGTAGTTCCCACAATTCCCTAGGTTGAATTGTATTTATGTTTCATGTTGAATGGAAAAGCGTGTGGCATGAAACGCGACTGCTGCACCAAGGAAAAACGGCCTGAAGTTCAGCATGATCTTCTGCAGTGCGTCAGTCTCAAATCAACAGGCAGCGCTTTGGCATTGACAATCGTTTCGATAATTTCTGAATACACTAGAACGAACCTGCCTTCGTAGCTTATTCTTCATTCTCATTCGTTGGTGGCCATCACGTGCACATCGCGCCGAGAAGCCCATTCAATTGGCGTTTCTTAATGCTCAACACGCTTGTCAGACTAACGAAACTCTCATGCCGAAGCGAATTGAAAGTTTCACCAGGAAATAATAAAATGAGAACAGTCGCTGCGCGAATGATGCGCAGATAAGGAGCGGGAAGTTCATTTCATTTTCTTGGCGTGAGCGACTTTTCTCCTCTCCCCTTTCAAGTCTCTCGCCGAGAGGGATTTTCCGAGAATGCTCACCTGAGCAGCATTGTCATCATTTCATTTTCTTCCTCGCGAGATAGAAATGTACATTTTCATTTTCAACAAGCGTTTCATGAACCACAAGGCAAGAACGTTGACTCGGAGCAGTTCGCAGAGGAGTTTGACGTCAGTGAGTGTCTTGAACTGTGTAGTTTTGGCATCGCCTCGCTGTTTCAAGGGTTGCATGTTAGAATGGCTCGCTCTCCCCATGAATTCCGTCTCCTTGCAATATGAATAATCTTCTCCTTTCTTACTCGTTTTCTACTTCTCTTCTTCTTCTTCCTCTTCTCCTTTCTTCTCTCCCCTCTTCCGCTTCTCCTTCCCTCCCTCGACCCCCCCCCCCTCCCCGGCTAAGGGTGGGTGCGGGGATTCCCCGCCCCTGCCCACCTCTGCTCGTCACCTCCTCCCAAAGTCTCCTCACCTCCTAATCCAAGTCTTCTCCTAGCCTCCCTCGAATACATTCCCAAGTCTCGCCACCTCCTCCATAAAATTCTCCCTCGCCTAATTCCTCGAACTCTCAAATACTCTATGGCAACCGCGAATCAGTAGGGAGGTAGGAATTGTAAGAACATCGCCGGAGTCGCCCGCGTTTACTTTCGAGCTTCTTCATTTCCTCGCAAATTTTATACGCTTTAAGTACTCACTGCACTCTGTGAAGTGATGGGCAACGCTTTGGCTAGAAGGAGGAAGCGTGTTGCGACGTTCGTCGAGGCACGCGCGTCCCCGTACGTGAAGCCGTCGGATGGATTCAGCCGAAGGTGAGGATATCCTTTGTTGTTCAAGCCCTTCATTGTCTCGAGGACAATTTCGCCATGATGGTCCTGGACAGTCCCTCGTCATCGACAAAGAAGAAGGACAAGAAGAATCCAAGGTCCACTTCTTGGAGGACGATGAAATCGACAGTTGGCTTTATGGAGATTTGGATTCGGTGTCCGGACACGACGCACTAATAGACTTGATCGAAAAAAAACTGGCTTGTTTCGAGTTTTGGAGGAACAAATAACGGTGTGCCCATTATACCCACTGATCAGACGCAGGGGAAAGTATCAAGGACCTCACGCACCTTCGGTGTCGACTTCCCTGTAGTCGGGGTCGAACTAGACAACCTTCGCAATCCCAGACCGTAGTGGTGGTGGTCCTGACACCATGATGGGGAAGTCTGCCTACCATGACTGGATCGCTTCGGCGAAGGACAGGACGGCTTCCAATGACTTCTCCAACATCTCCATTCGACCCACGCAAGCTACATACACGAGACAACGCAGTGCCGTCAGTTCAGTCGATGGCTTGTACTCGGGATCATCCTCGTCGATGGCTGGTACCATTGTGGCTCCTTCTGGTGGCTGGCCGCTAGCCACGAGTATGGCATTCTTAACATCTTCGTCCAATCCCGACAAGGGGGAGCTTGGTCGGAACAGGATTATTTGGCTCGAAGACTCGCCTCTTCTGTGGAGAAAAGAGTACTGGACAAATCCATCGACGTCTTCCATTATCGGCAGTATGTGATGCGGGGATTCTGGATCGCCGATCGAGTCGAGGCGACTGCATGTACATGAAGGAATAATCCTCGTCCATTCCTGGCGCGCTCAGATGCTCCACTTCCGGTCAAAGATGTTGCGACCTCGCCTCCGCTCTCGTCCTCTTCTTCGTGTTGGACTTCTTCGATTCCTGTGACTTCTTCAAGACGACGGCTTTGGTGTCGAAGGGATGACGTCGTAACAGCTTCCTCACAAAACATCAAAAGGCCTCAAGGTGAGGCACATGTTCTCTTCCCAAGCATGCCACAGAGCAAATTAAGTCCCAGGAAGTGTGCAGCAATCCTCGAACTCTGGAATTCGGGAGGATCGGTGCTCATTATGAAGGCGGACCAAGACGGAAGGACACCTGTCGAGCTTTTCAGACAGGCAGCTGCCCTCAACGCCTCACTGGACATGTCTCAAAACAAGAAAAGTCATTTGTCCCAGCCATTTTTTCCACTCTCACACGAGGGAAAAGTACAAGGCGCAGGCTGTTAGTGGTTCCGCCGACGTCGGACCTTGGTGAGTCTAAAAACGCCAACAAACAGTGCCTTTAGGTTCCTCGAGCCATTTTTCAGCAGCTGCTCCCGATTCTTCTCGCAGTCCCACTCTCACGGATCAGTCGGCGGCCCGGAGGAACGTGTCGCCAACCCCGACAATGATAACTAGTCTTCTCCTTGCCTGCCTCGAATACATTCCTAAGTCTCCTTGATGTCTTTATTGACACGAACTTGTACAAACACCTTGAAGTGCAGACAGAAGTCCGTGCACAGGGATAGAGATAAATGAGAGGACAAGAGACGCAAAGCAACCGACATCGTCAAGGTAGAAAACCTCAGAAAACCACGTGGGAAAAACTGAGGAAAGACCTTCGACGACGTAAGGCAACTGGGGAAACGCAATGTGAGAAGTCACACCAGTCTCGGTGTTTCTTCTCCTAACATGGGGACGAAAAGACAGGGAGGGAGCAGGGACACGAACAACGAGGAGCCAGCCGGGACACGGCAGCGAGTAACGACTTATACGACGAGACGAATAGATGGGGAACGGAGACCAGACTGTTGAAGAGGGAGGAGCTGCCGTTCGTGCCGTCGTCGCCTTCATCGCCGCTCGTTATCCCGCTGCCTCGAAGTCCGCTGTCCGTCCACTGCCGCCGCTCGCCGCTGTCCTTGATGTCTGCCACCGATGTAGAAGAAGAGAGGACAGAAGGACGCCCGCTATGGCAGTCCGTGTCCGTGAACGCGGTCCTCTACGAGAACTGGATGTTCAAGTAGGGCCGAGGTTTGACCCGATCCTCGAGGCTCCAGAAGATGTTCTTCGAGTACTCCAGGGTCTCGGCTAGAATGAACTTGATCATCTTTCGACTGTAGGAGGCTGGGCCAAGCTGTCGGATGACCAAGTCGTTCTACGGATGCCAAATGCCGAGAGCGCCGACCACGATGGCACCACCGGTCGCTTTGTAACCTTGGCGTTCAAAGGCTAGCGATGAGGTCGGACGGAGACTTCGGGCTCGTACTTAGCTCGCTTCTCTTCCACTCGCTTCTCCATCGCCCCCGCGCCATTCTCGAGTGGACACGCGAAGTCAACGATGGTGACGACGTGGTTCGTCTCGTCCTTCACGATGAGGTCGGGACGGAGACTTCTTCCAGCGACCTCGCACACCTTGTTCACCTCTACGGCAATGCTGCCGAGTGGGCGCTTCTGGCCGTGGATCGCTTCGACGGCGTTGTGCCTCTTCGTGACGTTTGTCCCCAACTGGAACTTGCAGTGGCCGAGGACATGAGCGAGGCTTTCAGTCTCGTAGCCGCATCGACGACACCACGGGTCGCGTCCCTTGTGCTTACTTCGAGCTCCCCCATTCAGACTGTGCAGGTCGAGTCTTGCTCGATGCAGCCAGCGGTGAGCCGAGAAGGAGACGAAACCTCCATCGCGAACAAACTCGTTGTTCGCCTTGTGAATTGCGGTGTCCTTTCCTCTGAATTTCTCCACGCAGTCGTACAATTGGTGGTTGAAGAAGGTGCGGATGAAGATGTCGTCGCTGTTTAGGAACCGCAGAACCGAGTCGATCGCATGCAAATGCATCGCGTCTTCCACCGATTCCAGTCCGAGACCGCTGCTCTCCACTCGACTTAGGAGATACGGGAGCGGTGTTCCCATGATTGGGAGAGAGATCTCTTTGACCAGGTGGAACTGGGCTCGGTCCAACTCCTGGAGGTCTCCTGTCTTCGGATCTCCGTGCTGCACAATGTAATTGAAGTGGGGGATCATGCACTGTTTGATCGTCTCTTTCTGCTGACAACATTAGAACATACCGCGTACGAACCGCGAATCAGTGGGGAGGTAGGAATCGTAAGCCGGAGTCGTCCGCGTTTACTTTTTAGCGTCGTAATTTCCTCGCAAATTTCATGCGCTTCAAGTGCTCACCTCACGATTCCAGACCTTTACATTCTCTCACTTCATCATGGGCAACGCATTGGCGAGAAGGAGGCGTGCTCCAAAATTCGTCACGGCACGCCCGAGGGCGGCGTCCCCTTACGTGATGCCGTCGGATGGATTCAGCCGAAGGTGAGGATATCCTTTGTTGTTCAAGCCCTTCATAGCCTCGAGGACAATTTCGCCCTAATGGCTCTCGACGGTCCGACTTCGTCATCATCGACGAAGAAGAAGGAGGAGAAGACGATGAAATCGATAGATGGCTCTATCCGGATTCCAATTCTTCGTCCGGACACGACGCCACCAGTTTCCAGAATGAGGTAGTTGCCAAGAAGAAGCCAAATGCCCGATGACTGTTCTGACGACGACGACTTCATCCCTTCAACACCAAAACCGTCTACGCAAAAGAAGCCTCAAGGATTGTAGGAGTCCAACACGAAGAAAAGGACAAGAGCTTCATTGAATAAAATGTTTGCGAGAATGTTATTCGAGTCAATAGGTGCTTAATCAGAACCGTTTGGTAACTTATTTGCGAGGAGACATAGAAGCTGTGATGGACAAAAGAATCTAGACTATGCTGTCAAATGCCCTTGCAGAAAATATCATACTTATGCATGTTGTGCATTGTTATAGCTCTAGAGAACGATTAGGGAAGACCCTCGACCGCTGGCATTCTCGTTTCACTCGTCGAGAGAGAAACAAAGACTCGCTGCCGCGCATTCCGACTACCATCTTGTGCGCGAAGACGCATCGATTGCTTTCCCACAAACCCCCAAATCGGCATTTCTCTGTCGCAACCCGTCGCAGGACGACAAGGTCCCCACACTCTTCAGGTGTCGACCAAACAAGTGCAAAACACCGACACGAGATTTGCGGTTTCTTGTCCGATCTAATACGGTCACATGAGGAGAGGGGGCGTCGTCGCGCACTCTTTGATCGTTTCGTAGCCACTCAACGTCTCTCTTCGACGACAGAACTCTATGGAAAGTCTGCACGGCGCTTCTTTATTACACTCGAGACGTCGACGGAATGAATGCACAGACGGACGAGGAGAAGGGGAGGAAGGAGGCAAGTGAAGGGGAGGAGCCCACTAAAGCGTGGTACGAGGCGCGTTCCGAGGAACGACGAGGCGAGGCGAAGAGGACAGCCTCTTCGCCGAATAATGCAGAGTGAAAATAAAATGTAGAGTAGACAAGAAGGTGAGATCGGACGAGAAGGAGTTGGGCGACCAGCCGCTACCCGTTAGAGGGGAGGCACGGGAGTCTACGAAGACATTGTCCGACCAAGGGCGATGTGGTGGGTGAAGGCGGGCTTAGCACACGCCTCTTCGGGGGACACTGCAGCTGGCGACTTGGCAGAGGAGAGGTTAGCCCAAAGGTTGCGACCATGCTTGTGGATGAGCTGCTGGCGCTTGTAGAAGCTCTCCTTGGTCTCGGCCGAACGCTGCGAACTTCGCTCTGACACGTCTGAACTGCTCGACGGCGAGGAGGCTGAAGAGAAGATCTCACTCTCGCTCTTCTTCTTACGTGGTTTTCGTCGAACAAGAAGGGAGAGGAGGGCTGGCAGAACGACGATTCCATGGGCGATGCCCAGAAGAACGACGACGACAATCGTCTTCAGGAAGACGATGGCCAGATACGAGGGCTTGAGGAGGAGCGGCGAGACAGCGACGATTGTGCTCAGTCCGACCTGTTCAGTTTTCCATTGAATGAGGGACAGACCTGCATGAGAGGCCAGCCGATGGCCGAGAGAGTATCTTCCACTTTTTTGACCGGCGTCTGAAACTTGCGAGTGTAAACGAGAGAAGAAGATGACGTCTGCAAGGGTCCCTTCTCGGCGCTGACCCGGTTCGGGCCTCGCTCACGAGGGACAATCGCATCAAACGGGGAGTCAATACTTAGAACGAAGAGGAACCTACGTCATGCTCCGATTTGTAGAAGTGATAGCAGATGTGACTCGAGAAGTCCACACTAAAGAGTCAAGGAAAGAAGAAAGAAGACTTACGAGAAGCCGATGGCCATGATGAAGCTGGCCGTTGTCAGAGGATCCAAGTCGAGGCCCCAGAGGGCGAGAAGGCCCAGAAGACCGAGAGTGATGGACATGACTGAGAAGACGCAGCAAAGGATAGAGGGAAGATGGGGGATGAAGACGAAGCAGGCTAGAGTCGTACATAGCAACGCCGCCAACACCGATGACCAGACAGTGCTGTCGATGGAAAGTGTCTGCGAGATTGAAGGGAACGAAGACTCTCACTTGATCGACGAAGGGAGAATGGTCTGAGTAAGCGAAGACCTTGTAGTCGGAGTACTTGGCGGCTATCCGACGCCAGTCGAGCAACGCCGGGATCATCTCGTGGTACTTGATCACCTGCACCCAGAATCGTTTTTGAATAAAATATACTACATCGTGGAAATTGGTCATGAAGAAGAACGAAGAGACGCACGCCGGCTCGTCTGCCTCACAAGCGCTCTCGTTGAATTTGACAAAGGAGGAGAGGTAGAAATAGCTCGCTGACTTGAAGAACGTCGGGATCTCGGTATAAGTGAAGCCTTCTTCTTCATTATAAGATCTGAAGGGATTCCTCTGAGGATGGAGAACAAACTCGAGGAATTCCTGATAGGAAGAGAGCCAGAAGAAGGTGGAATTGGGTCCGTAGGAGTTGGTCGCGTTCTCATATTCCTGCACAATGGTCTTGATGGCTGGGAGAAGTTGGCTGAGAAGGCATCACTCACTCGCTAGTCTCTCGGGATCTCGTAAATCTCCCGGATTGAGTACGAACACCGAGATCGGCTGCATGTTTCGCATCGCCTGCTCATATTTATCTGAAAGAATGCTGAAGGAAGAGAAAGGAGACCTTGGAAGTTCTGGAGATAAGAGTCTGGAAGGGCCATCTTCTCGATGGAGATGTTCGAATGAAGAAGAATGACACCGTAAGCTGAGATGGCGTAGTAGACGAGGAGAATGAGAACAACAACGAGTCTTCAAAGCGAGTTAGGGGAAGAGAAGATGAGTCACCGAGCAGGCCAAGAGCAGATCACAGCTGACCACGTTCGAATGGTCCATTCCTGGGCTTGGACAACGCGCTCGACGGTGAGACATGAAGCCTGATCAAAATGGGAGAGAAAAGGAGAGCTCACTTCAGGATTGGCGCGTCTCCAGCAGAGAATCGCCTGCTTGCCTTTCTCCTCTCGTCGTCCACTCAGAGAGAGAATGGCCGTGAAAAGAATGAGCTGATAGAAGTAGCAGATGATGATCGCCACTGCCGAGAAAAGAGAGAAGGAGCGAATTGCCGGCGTCGACGAGGCGATGCCGATCATAAAGGACATCGCGTTCGTGAGAGAACTAAAGTTTCTCTTTTGAGAAAGCGAGGGACCGCCTTGCCTGATAGTGATCGAGGGTCCGGCCTCATCGAGAGTGATGGCGAGGCGCTGAGGGACGGGGTCGGAGACGGCGGTTCTGTCCCAGGCTCGGAGGATGATGAAGACGTCGTCCACTCCAACGGAGAGGACGAGGAAGAGCGAGGCGACGATGATCGACTGGAACTTGAGGCCGAAGAGTGAGAGGAGAGCCGTGGTGGAGGCGAGGGCGAGCAGCGGCACCAAACATCCCGCCAGCGACTCCCAGACTTTCGCTCGTGAAGGCACGCGTCTGCAAGAGAAACTCTGCTTCCTGCTTCTTTCCAATTTCCGTGAAGTGAGAGAAGAGAAAGGGAATCGATGGAGCGTCAGGCGAAGTCCCCGGAAATGCACGGAGACGCCTGGAGAAGGAAGCGAGAGAGAAGCGAATGTTCCGACAAACGGCGACGTTCTTGAACGGTTGCTCGTGCGACGCTGTCCCCGATGCGTGGCCGCAGCCCTCGCAGCTCGTTTCTTTTGACGTCGCCGTTGTGTGTAAGTGGCGGGAGGGAGAAGGGAGGAGAAGGGCGGGGAGGCAGCGAGAGCGGCCGGTTCTCAAGGGGCGCCACGGCCGTTCTCCTCCGACGTCGCGCACACCTTGAAGTCGGCGTGCGCAAGACGACGTTTCTCTTGGCGGACGCCGTCGAGAGTGGCCACAAAACAGAAGAAGAAGGAGCTCGGCGAAGGAAAGCGTGCTCTCATTTCCACAGACGCCAAATCGAGTCCTCTGCGTGGAAAGGAGAAGATCGCGGGCAGAGGGGAAGAAGCGGCTTCTCCTCTCTCGGAAAGACCGACCTGAAGGAGGAGCAGACCACGAAGACGATCATGAAAGCGATGGAGAGCGCCATGAGGGGCGCCGTCTCGAAGCCCATACGACGCACCTCGGCCGACACGAGAGAGTCGCCAGTCATTCCCACCTAAAGAGTCTTCTTCTCTCATTGGAGCTCGCCTTGAACTGGGGATACTCGGCGAAGGCCGTCTTCGCAGCAACACACCACTTGTAGATGACAGGCGAGTCCTCGAAGGAGGAGACGAGGTAGAAGGGGAGGATGGCCGTGCTGAAGGACTCCAACTCGTTAGAACCTTCTTTGAGACGAATTCCATAAACATTGTTCCCTGGGAGGAATTGAGAAGAGAGGAGAGACACACCGATGAAGGCTTGGGTGACGAAGAGTTCGACAGAAGGATAAGTGTGCGTGGAGGGTTCTTCGGGACGATAGAGACGAAGGAAAGCGAGGAAAGCCGTGTTCAACTCGCAATAAGGTTCACAGAGGTCCTGCCAGAGAGTGTTCTAGTCTTTCCACTCACTGTGTAGGCGAAGACTCGTCCGTTATGTTCCACTCTGACGTCATGTTGAAGAAATTTGGTGAAGTTCACGAGACTCAGACGGTACTCGTCGCGCAGAAGAGAGCCCTCATCACGTGCTTGAACCATGATGTACGAAGGATCGAGAGTGCCATTCTGAGAGATTCAAGAGAGGAAGAATAAGACGAACCTGATTGAGGAAAGCCTTCGCCACCTCGTATTCCTTGCGACTCGCCGCGTTGTCGGGCGAGTACTCGGTCCTGCTCTCTTCTTCCTCTTCTCTCTATCACTCACCGCACATTGTTGACCTCGTCGAAGGCGAAGAAGCCGAGGCAACAGAAGGCCGTGAAGAGCAAGGAGAGGCCGAGCACGGCAAGGGGATGACGGCCGATGGCTCGTCCAAGATGTTGGAAGGCGTCGCCGAGGAGCTTCTCGAGGCGGCAGCACACCATCCTCGACGAAGTCCTCGACGACCTGAACGACGAGCGTAAAATGGCGGTGAGAAGTGGCAGTCTCTACTTTCCAGTCCTTGACGTGAGAAGACGGAGCGGGCAGAGCGACTCGAGATGAGGAGAGAAGAAGAAGGAAGAGACACGTTGGGGGCGGGACACACGAAGGTCGATGGACAAACCGCTGCCGTGCTCTACAAAAGGCGACGCGAGTGGACACGGGGCCGAGGAGGAGAGGACGCGGAGGCGGGACGGGCGTCGAAGGAGTCGAAGGAGGAGGGAGGGAGGGAGTCGAGGATGCGAGTCGCCTCTCGGCGCCCTCCAAACCTGCCTCGTCTCTTCCTCCGAAAAGATGCAAAAAGTGAATGAGGCGAGCGAGGATTTGGAGTCGTCTTCGAGTGCCCCCTCGGACATCGGCCGAGGAGGAGAGGGCGGCGGGCAGACCTCCGTCTCGGGCAGCCACGACGTCGTCCACTCGGAGCGGGTTCCCCGGCTTCTCGGCGAGGGACGAGTTGAGTGAAAGGAATCGTCGAGCGAGACGCCGCTCGACGGCCCTCTGCGCGATGACAAGAGGAGAGAAGAGAAGAAAGAGAAGAGGCAAGGGATCCCGCAGAGCGACGAGGACTTCCTTGAAGCTGTTGATTGTGATGGAGGGAAAGGAAGTGAAGACGGCGATTGAGAATCTCCTGGGGGGCCGCGTCAAACGTGTTCCTGGACGAGGAGCAGCCTCGGCCAGGTGAAGACAAGAGAGCGACAAGAGAGACACAAAGCAAGGCGGCTTGCAGGCAGCGCCGACGAGATCTCCACGGACTGAATCCCGTCGACTTCTACGAGAACTCGCTCTTCTTCATTACATTTTGATTCTCGATCTTCAGCTGGATTCGTCCTTCGTATCTTTTCTCTTCCTTCCAGGTCGCCCTCCTTTCACAGCTTACCTTGACTTCAGAGTTCTCGTTTTGTAGCAAGTTGCTTTTCACTCGACAGTGAGCTCCTTGGGCGGAGAGTTTATGGCAAGGAGACCCCGAGAGAATCCGTGAAGCACCTCAAAAACGTGAAAATCAGAAAAATGGGCAAGTGGATGTTCCTGAATTGCAGTGAAGAGGGAGAGCGGCCCTCGACTCTCGTCTCCCTTGTCAGTCCCCCTCCCCTCTCCGAGTCTTCTGCCAACTCCTCCACACTCACATGATTGCAATCGCCCTTCCCGCCTTTGTCTTCTCTCCTTGTTGCCTCTTCGACGTCCTTCGAAGGCTTCTGTCCACGAGGGAAGGGCAGCGAAGAAGAAAAAAGGAGACGTCTCTGGTCGCTGATCAAAATCTTCCGCTTCTCAAGGAGAGAACACGGCATCAAACTTCCTTCAGAAAGATTGCTTTAAAGCGCCCCTGAAGTATGAACTCTCTTCGATGAAGGGAAAACAGTCCTCTTCTTCTTCTTTTAAAGGCCAAGCCTTCTATGGATAGTCTTCTTCATTTCTCAAATCGAGTTCGTGACAGACTCATCATGAAAGCCAGAGATCCGACGATTGACGTTGGAAGAGCGAGAGATGGAAGAGGAGCGGTCGAAGACCCGATCGACGAGCGGTGCGGGTGCCGTTCTCGGAAAGGCCGGCGTGCCGTCGCTCGTTCGCTCTTCGAGTCATCAGTCGGGTTGCGGGCTGTGGCAGAGGGAGGAGGGAGGGCGAAGGGCGTCCTGTCGACGTTCCTTGGACGTCTGTCCTTCGTGTTTCTCTTGGGAAGCGAAAGCAGCGACAGTCTCAGCGAGATGGCGTCCCGATAGTGGCGGGGTCTGGCAGTCTGCTCTCCGGGACCAGTCGGGCTGCCAATTGAAGGCCCTTTGCATATAGTAATGCGGGTGGTTGTGTTTTGGCCTGGAACCTGTCCGTGTCTGCTCCAATCTGCGGGTCGTGGCCCCTCCTCATCCCTGTCAGATTCCCGAGGAAGAGAAGGAGGAAGGAGAGGTGGAGTAGGCGGCGTCCTTTGCCGGCGAAGGTCGACGACGCCTCCAAATTGCGGTATTTGCCCCCTTGTGAGAGTGATTGTGCCCGCACATGAAATTCCGCTTGGAGAACTTTTGAAAGGCGCATCTCCACGTCTGTCGCCGGCCGGATCCGCGCGCCTCTCTCCGATGGTCTTCCAGGTCTGCCCCCCCCCTCCTCCTCCCCCTCTTCCTCGTCCTGAAGCCGCCCTCAAGGTTCCCAAGCCTTTTGAGGTGTTCTCAATGGCGTCCTGGGAGAGTGCCGTTCTCTGTTTGTGCTCTGTTGGCTTTGTTGAAAAGTGTTCACTTGCAATCTTCTTGCAGGCTTTGAAGAAGAAGGTGATGGAGCAGCACTCCTCTGTCAGGAGGTTCGTCTTCTCTTTTCATTCCCTCAGATCTTTCTTTCAGTCGTCGCTTCTCGACCGTCACTCAAGTGAGCCCCGAGAACTTCCAGACTCTGCACGGTGAGTCTCGTTTCCCTCTTTCTCTCCCGTTACTCGTTGATTGGGCACCGGCTCAGTGCGAGAATGTGCTGGTTCCTCTCCTCGGCGCGTCGAAAACTCTCTCGTGAGCCCTTCCTCCTCTTCTTCCTCAACTCCTTCTCACCTTCAACTCGAGACTTCAGGACGCGAGTTGCCCAACGGAGATGAGCCGCCCGAGTTCCGCCGCAAGTTCACAGCGACTCTTGGCCATCTCGCTCTCTACAACAGCGAGGAGGCGAGTGGCCCGGTAGCCACTTTCATCTCGGGCTACACTACTCCGGGTCCCAATGAGAGAGACATCTCCGAGAAGAAGAAGGTCTCTCAAGAGTCTCCAGGAGAGTGTGCAGGCCAACCTCGGAGTCATGTTCGGCGTCTATCTCCCGACAGTTCAACACATCCTCGGCGTCACCATGTTCATCCGGCTCTTCTGGGTCGTCGGCGTGGCGGGCATCGGCCACACTCTCCTTCTCCTTCTTCTCTGTTGTGCTTGTGTTTGTGACTGACAGAGGAGAGCTAACCTCTGCAGACGCTGCTCACCTCGATTTCCCTCTCGGCTGTCGCCACGAACGGAGTTGTCGAGAGTGGAGGGGCCTACTTTATGGCTCGTCTTCCCTCTCGCAATATCTTCAGCCTTAGATCTCTCGAAACCTCGGCGCGGAGTTTGGTTCGGCGGTCGGTCTCCTCTTCTATCTGGCAAACACGGTCGCCGCCAGCATGTACCTCGTCGGAGGTGTCGAAGTGCTTCTAGTAACACTTCTCTTTCTTCTTTCACAAGTCTTTAGCTCTACATCTTCCCAGCAATGACGATCGGCGGCGAGAAGGTGCACGAAGAGAATCCTGAAGGTCTTTCCACAATCACTCGAGAGAGTTTCTTCTTCAGACTTCTTCAGCATGATGGTCAACAATTATCGTATCTTCGGCACAGCTTTCCTTCTCATTCAAGTGCTCATCGTGGCGATGGGAGTGAAGTTCGTGCAGCTCATGGCACCCGTGAGTCAAGAAGAAGGAGGAGGAATACCTCACAGGTCTCCCTCTTGTGTGTTGTCCTCTCGATTCTGGCCATCTTCGCGGGCGGCGTCGAAAAAGCCATCGCTCACAACGGCGTCAAGTTAGCTTCTTAAAGGGGAAGGAGAATGTGCCAGTGTGTGCGTCCTCTACGATCAGAGCAAGGACCCGTCGAGTCTGCGTCTCTTGCCCCTGAAAAGGATCATGGGCAACCATAGCGAGGATGAGCGTCCTCCACCGGAGAAGATGTGCGAGACGTTCTGTAAGAAGGAGAATTTGTGAGTGCTTTCACACGTCTCCCCTGTCGCTTCTAGATCAGAAAGGAGGAAGAGGCTGGCTTTTCAGAGACGATCTTCACAGACGCTGCGACCAGGGCCTCGACACGTGTCAGCATCTCCGCAGCGACTTGATGGAGTGCGTGCAAGGCTTCCCCGGCGCCAGTGCTGACACCTTCCACAACAACTTCGGTCCTTTCTTTATGAAGAAAGGCGAGATCCGACCTGACGTCCGCGATACCGGCAATGTGAGGACTTCTTTCACTTTGAGTTCTCTCAGTATTTCGTGAGTCAAAGTGAAGATGCATCCTTTGTCATCCTGCTCGCCATCTACTTCCCCGCCGTGACGGGCATCTTCACAGGCACGAACATGAGTGGTGAGTGCCGTCTCTCTCTCTCTCTCTTTGGATGCAATTCTCGCGCCATCGCCCTCACACAATTCAGGGGCGAGGGGGGAACGGGCGGGGCGACGGCTCAAATCGGCTCCCCAGACAAATCTCCCTTCCCGCTACCCCTTGTCCCTCAGCCTCACTGTGGAAAAGGAAAAAAGCGTCGCATAACAAGAGTTCCGCTGAATTGCCTTCTCTGTCCCGGAATAGAGAACTCGCAGTACAAAGGGAAAAAAGTGATTGCCTGCAGGTGACTTGAAAGACCCGCAACGTTCGATTCCCTTGGGCACCATCGCCGCCACTCTCACCACCTCCATCATCTATTATGCTCTCGCCCTCATCATCGGCGCCTCGGTGCACCGAGCAGTTCTCCTCGACAAGTTCGTCATTATCTTCCCTTCCACGATGCAGAATGGGTCTTTCTTTGGACAAGCACATGGTGGTGGCGTTGCTCGCCTGGCCCCACGAGATGATCGTCATCGTCGGCTCCTTCCTTGCCACCTTCGGGGCGGCCCTGCAGTGTCTCTGCAGTGCACCTCGACTTCTGCAGTCAATTGCCAAGGACGATGTGATCCCCATTCTGAGACCCTTCGCCCGTGTCACCTCCAAGAACGAGCCCTTCCTCGGGTGAGACGCCTCCCTTCTCCTCCATCTTGCAGTCTCCTCGTGACGGCTTTCATCGCCGAATGCGCCATTCTCATCGGCACTGTGGACAAGATCGCCGAGCTCCTCGACTTCTTCTTCCTCATGTGCTACGCAGTCGTGAACCTCATCTGCGTGCTTCATTCCCTCCTCGGAGCCCCGAACTGGCGTCCCCGATTCAAGTATTATCACTGGTGAGTGCCTCTTCCTCTCCTCTCACCTCACAGGCTTCTCTCCCTCCTCGGCGCCGCTCTCTGTTTCTTCATCATGTTCGCGGCGAACTGGAAATATGCCATCCTAGCCATCGTCCTCTGCAGCAGCATCTACAAATACGTGGAATGGAAGGGGGCGAAGAAGGAGTGGGGAGATGGCATGCGAGGACTCGCCCTCTCCACCGCTCAATACTCACTCCTCAAGGTCGAGGACAAGGATCCCCATCCCAAGAACTGGAGGTTCTCTCTGCTTCCCTTCTCACTCTTCCCCCTCCTTCAGACCTCAACTTCTCATTCTGATGAGGGCGAATCTCTCGAAGGAGATCACTGACAACCGCGCCCTTTCCCTTCTCAACCTGGCTGGACAATTGAAGGCGGGACGCGGTCTGGCCATCGTCGTCTCCTTCATTCATCACGACATCGAGCAAGGCATGGACAAGAGCATCGCCGCCCAGGTTCCTCCTCCCTCTTCTCTTCTCTCACATTCTCATTGCAGGTGAAGACGCGTCTTCTCAAGGACATGAGCATTTCTCGACTCCGCGGCTTCGGCAAGACACTTCTCTACAACGAAGAGCAGGCACTCTCAGTTCCTTGAAAGAGTTGCAGATCCGCGGCTCGTTGTCCGCCCTCTTCCAGAGCATCGGCATCGGCGGTCTCCGACCCAACACGGTCCTCCTCAATTGGCCCAACTCCGACAACATCGAGGAGAGCATTCTCTTCGCAGGTTGTCTTCTTCCTTCTCGGACACCCTTCAGAATCTCTTATCAATGGAGTTCACGCGGAGAATTGCATGATCGTCGCCCGCGGCATCACCGAGTTCCCCGACCCGGGCGAGCGTCTCACGGGCGACATCGACATCTGGTGGATCGTGCAAGATGGCGGCATCCTCATGCTCATCGCTTATCTCCTCAAGCAGCACAAGGTGAGAGTGTTTGAGAGAAGAGAGGCTGGCAGGTGTGGAAAGGCTGTCAACTTCGAATCTTCGCCATCTCGGAGAACACGGACAGGAAGAGCGAGGAGATGAGGGCCGACCTTCAGAAGTACATCTACATGCTGCGCATCGACGCTGAACTCTTTGTAAGTTGAGAGGAAGAAGAAAAATAAAAGGAACCTAGATCGTGGATCTGGTGGACGAAGAGTTAAGTGAGGACGCCGTGCAACGAACCCTCCAGATGGAACAAAGACAGAAACTTCTGCGCAATGGAATTCCTGTGAGTGTCTCTGAAGAGAAAGAGGAGAGAGAGCAGAGGACGAGATCTCGCGAGTCCAACGCCTACTCCAACGAGGCGTTCAACAACGACGACACTCTCTATGGCAAGTTCGGATCTCGCACCAACAACAACTCCTCCTCGCGTCTGCCAGCAGTCATCGATGTGAATGAAGAAGAGGAGACCTCCTTCATCAAGTCTCTCTCCTTCTCCCTTCACTCTCTTTCAGAACTGACATCGATCTGGAGTTCGACGCGGACAGTGTCTCGCGAGACTCCAAAACAGCCGCCGACCGACACAAACTCAACGTGCGTTCTTGTTCTGGAGAGAGGAAAGACTTTCAGGTGCACAAGATGAACACTTCCGTGAGGTTGAATCGCGTCATCGCCGAGAACTCGCAGGACTCCCAACTCATTCTTCTCAACTTGCCCCATCCACCTCGAGATCGCAACAACCTGGTCTCCCTCTCCTCTCCTCCCATTTGTTCAGATCTCCACTTATCTCACGTACTTGGACGTGCTCACCGAGGGTCTTCGCCGAGTTCTTCTCGTGGGCGGCAGTGGAAAGGTTCGTCTCCTCTTCTCCCTCAGGGACCTCTGCTTTCAGGAAGTGATCACCGTCGACTCCTGAAAGAGACGTCTTCGACGGCATGTTTTTATTCGCCCGTTGGGACAATAAAGAACTCGTGTCTACGCGTGTGTGTCCAGAGAGTTCTTCCTCTTCTTGCCCGCCACGACGTTGAGGAAGCCGCAGACGAGGGAGACGAGGAGCAAGACGATCATCGAGAGGATCAACGAAGTGAAGAAGAACTTGCGCGTCTTTGACCAGTCAATAAGTTCGATTCTTCGTGTGGAGTTCCTCTCCGATTGGAAGAAAGTCGTCGAGGTCGTCGAGGAATCCTCTGCACACTCTCACTTCACATCAAGGATTACCATTTGTCCCAAGAAGTTCGTCGATGGAATCCGATGCAGCGACAAGGACGGCCAATGCCGTGCAACCTGCGTCCTTCTAGTTGAGAAGTGGAACTCACGGATGAGGGAGGAGGAGAGGCCGCGGGGGCAGAGCATCCCCGATCTGTCCCCTCGATGCTTTTCGCCTCTTGGAGACGCGTTTTGGTAGCCGCGCAACGCTCATTCAGAAGAAAAAGAAACGAAGAAGCGTTTTATACAAAGCGAAGACACCAGTGATGGCAAGGGAAAGGAGGGCTTAGCACTTGAGGAACTCGTTGAGGGGGCGTGTCGAGAGGAGCTTCTTCACCTCAAAGTCGTAGTCCGACGCCGTCGTCGCTCCGAACATCCAGTAGTGACCCTCCCCGGCATCTAGCCCCGAACGGAAGTCTTCGGGCAACTCGGGGAAGAAGCGGGAGACATCGTTGAGGAAGGAGGGCTCGTTCGATACCACGTCGTAAGTGGCGAAGACGTTGCCCTGAGAGGGATTGAAGGGAAGAAGGGACTCACTGAGAGAAGGACCACACTTCCATTGGAGAGAGGGAAGGCCGCCTCGGGGTAGAAGAGGACGCGGTCGTGGAGCTCGCGAGGGAAGTCCGTCGCCAGACTGAAGAGAGTTGAATGGGAGAAGAGTCTACGTGAAATGGTCTCCGTCGTAGGTGTAGCCAAAGAGATGACGCTCGGTGATGAGAACTGTGAGGTCGCGGGCCGACACAGTCGCATTCACATATTGGGGACCTCCAGGGAAGACCTTCAACTGGTTGGAAGAAGCTGAAGGAAGAGGCTCACTTCAGGGATGGGTTTGGAATTGGAGGCGACCTTCTTCTTGTCAATCTTCCAGATTTGAGAGCCCTTGAAGAGGAACCAGGAATCGGGATTGACGGCCGTCACCGAGTCGAGTGCCTTGGGACATTTGCCCTTCTCGACGGGAGAGGCACGGGCCACACCTGGAACTTGCTTCGTGAGGAGAACTCACAGAAGAGGACGAGCAGGAGAAGGGGACGCGGCATGAGTGCGCCGAGGGAGGCGCGAGGGGGCGACTACAACGACTCCCCCGGGACTCTTTATGCACCGCCATCACCGAGACTTCCCCCGCCTTCTCGACAAGAAGCTGTGCTCACAGACCATGAAGACTGCGAAGGGCGAGGCGATCTTCGACGGGCAACGCCGGGAGAAGACCGTCGGGTGAGACCGAGGGACGGCCTTCGAAGATCGGGAAGAGGGCCGATGAGGGCGACGAGGAGTGCGCGAGTCCGAGAATGTGGCCGATTTCATGGAGAAGAATGGGAAAGATGTCGAGGGAATTCTGTCTCTGTGCACATAAGGGACGGGTGCTGCTTACCGGTGTTGTCTCCTGTCTGTAGACCCAATGCGTTTTTCGATTCAGCACCACGCGACCT
The DNA here is from genome assembly GCA_034700245.1 of Poikilolaimus oxycercus. Taxonomy (NCBI): domain Eukaryota; kingdom Metazoa; phylum Nematoda; class Chromadorea; order Rhabditida; family Rhabditidae; genus Poikilolaimus; species Poikilolaimus oxycercus. Next base: position 20,134 of record JAQIXL010000243.1, read on the forward strand.
CGAGGCGGCTGAGACGACGAGGCGACCACTGTCGACGTGGTCTTCAAGAGGCAAGGGACACACCGTGGTTCTTGCTGTCCGTCGACGCGAAGAGGAAGGCGACGTCTGCCGGCTCAGAGGCTGGCACTTCGAAGAAGACGAGCGAGGTGACACGACGCCATCTTTCAAAGGCCTCGTCGATGGCCTCTCTTCTCTCTGCAGTCCCCCTTCAGGCGTGAAAGAAAAACCTCGTCTCGGAGCGGGTGAGACTCGCCGGGAAAGATACGACCTTCCAAGTGATCGTCGACTTCTTCAAGAGTTTCCTCGAAGCTGCGATCGCCTTTTTTGCAAGAGAGAAATCTCACGAGAAGCTGGCTGTCCATTCTTGCCGATGTCCACTTTACCACAACGAGCCAATTCCATGGTTCCGACAGTGAGCGAGTCGAGTTGCCCCGTGCGTCGGAGACCGAGATAGGCCTGGTACTTCCTGCAATGAGTCACTTCCCTCCTTGTCCTCTCACAGAAGGGCCATCTGAAGATCGAAAGAAGAAGCGGGCGATGTGACATTGCGAGGAAGATAGCCGAAGGTGGACAGAAATCTCTGCAAGCATCCTTCTCTTCACTCTCGCCAAAGAATGTTCACCTCGGCCTTGGCGCGTGAGAAGTGGCGAGGGATTTGAAGGAGTCTCGAGGGACTCGCAGGTGGAGGGGCGCTCACGACGAGGAAGAGGTCGAGGAGGAGAAGACGGAGGAGCATCGCTCTGACTGGTTCTGGCGATCGACTGCAACGAAGTGGGACAGGCAATGGCATCGATCGACTCTCTGCGGAAGACGAACAACGACAGTCGACGCTAAAAGAAGGGAGAAGAGACTCGAGGGGGAAGGTCGTCTGCTCGGAGATCGGAGAAGGACTCCTCTTCCATGCTCTCTGTCATCAAGCAACTCCGCGAACAGCCCTCGTCTTCTTTAGTGGAACCCTTTCCTTTTTGCTCCTTCGAGTCGTCTTGAAGAGAGAAGGAGAAGAGACGTCCACCTCGCCTACTTGAACGCGTAGTTCGTAGTCTGCTGTGAGGAGACGCGCGTAATCAGACCACGATGTGGTGGGAGGAGAGGAGGCGAGTGTCTTGGAGATGGCGTCGAAGGACCAGGTCTGGCAGACGTCGCGGGAGGTCCTCGACTCGAATGCCGATCCTTCCAAGTTCTTCTCTTTCGAAGAGATCGAGAAGGATGTTTTCCGGTGAGATTTTCTTTCTTCTCTCACTTCTTCAGTTCTGTTCATCTTCTGACTACTCAGCAAGCGGGGATCCATGCCGCTTATGGAGGCTTGGTCTTTGCTCAAGCCCTCGCCGCCTCGGAGCTGACTGTCGACGACAAACTGAATCCTCACGCCGTGCACTCCTTCTTCATCCTCAACGGTGAGTCTTTTGAGGGACGAAAAAAGGAGTTTAGTTGACTGTCGAGTGCCCGTCGACTACCGCGTCTCTCGGACTCGCGACGGGAAGAGCTTCTGCACTCGCTCCGTGAAAGCCCTTCAGAAGGGCCGAGTAGTCTTCTCGATGCAGGTCTCCTTTCACGTGGCAAGTCTTTCCTTCTTCTTCTCATTGAGAACAGAAAGAAGCGTCTCCCCTTCGTCATCAGAGAGAGATGCCGTGGGTGAAGTCTCCCGAGGAATGCCCCGAGATTGAGGACGCGGCGAAGCAGCTTCTCCATGAGATGGAAGACGGCAAACGAGAGGTGAACGAGAGCTTCGCGCGTCTGGCCAACTCGTGGAGGATGGGATATTGGAAGGACAACCATCTCTTCAATGTTCCTTCTCTCTTCTCTTCTCTTGAAAGAGTTCAGACTCGAGTTGTGGAGTCGGAGAAGTATTGGGGAATCCACGAAGACGATGTCGCCCACTCGGCGCACACTCTCCATTTCTGGGTGAAGCTGAGGAAGTGTGTCGGATCCGATCCCAAGATCAATAGGTTCTCAATAGCAAGAAGGAGACTGTTGAGAGTGAAGATATCTCCTCGCCTATCACACGGACGCCACTCTTGCCTCTGCTGCCACGAGAGTTCACATCGGCAACGGCTTTCGCACTTCGATGATCTTCTCCTTGGATCACAACATCTGGTTCCACGAGACGGATCTCCGAGCTGACGACTGGCTTCTCTACCAGAACACCTCGACTCAAGCTTGTGAGTCCCTTCTCTCCGAGGAATTGCTCTCAGCCAATGGTCGTGCCTTCGTCGAGGGTCGTCTGTGGACCCGCGATGGTCGTCTCGTCCTCTCGACCACTCAAGAAGTTCTCATTCGGACGAGGGAACCTCGCTCCAATTTATGATCACTCTTTCTTCCAACTGCCATCTATTCATAAATATTTCTGAAATTCTAATTCTAATCCTTCACCATCAAATCCTCTGCGACTCGTAGTAGTTCTAGGCAGACGGACGCTCAAAAATCATGAAGAGCATCGAGCACCCAGAGAGCAGCCTCTCCCGGCTACAATCTTCCCTCGTCTTCTGCGACAGACTCGCGTCAGAGAGGAGCAGAGCAGAGCACGCACCAAGTCATCCTCTTCTTCTTCCTTTCACAAGCTCTTGCCATCTCTCTCTCTCTCTTGATGCGAGAGAAGTGTGAATGAGAGCAAGGCTCCTCCCCCATCCGCCGACCTCTCTCATTCCGAGTTCTTCAAGACATTCGGTTTGTTGCTTCTTCTCGCATGTCTTCCCTCACTTTTCATAAGGGTCTCCCTCAGAGGTTCCTTTGTAGTTGTATGCGATCTGGTTGGTTGAACGTCGTCCGTCGGCTGTCTTCAATCGACGTGTCGAGTGCTCGTCACTCTGCCAGACTCCACAGCAGACTACAAACCACAAGACGAGGTGAGGGCTGTCGCTGTTCTCTCACTGTCTCCAGTCTTCTCCTTCTCATCGCCCGTCATGGAAGCTCATCCGAGTGATGAAGGGGACCCGCCGCGTGATCCGTCCTTGCCCGGCGCTTCGGCCTTCTACGAATTTTGCCAAGTCCGTCCCGACGTCTTCGAGTAAGTGAGGGTCTTTGAGGGGACGAGAAGGATGTCAGGACGAATCTCCTTTCGACGGCGCATCAGAACTCCGAGAGAGCTGCCTACGGAGGTCTCGTCTTCAGCCAAGCTCTCGCCGCTGCTGAGGCGACCGTCAGTGAGGAGTTCAAGCCGCACAACGTCTCCTCCTATTTCATTCTCGGCCGTGAGTCTTTCTTCTTCTTTCCTAGAAGAAGACAGTGGACACGAAGAAGCCAGTGGAATACGTGGTTCGCCGTCTTCGCGATGGGAAGAGCTTCTGCAATCGGGGTGTGGATGCAGTGCAAGAGGGTCGAGTGGCATTCTCGATGCTCGCCTCCTTCCATGTGGCAAGTCTCTCCTTGTCCGGTCACCTCTCAGCTCGAGTCCTCTTCCATCGTACACCAGTCGGCGATGCCCAAGGTGAAGGCGCCTGATGAGCTGCTTGCCATCCGCGCCGCCGGTCGTCGTTTGCGTGCAGAAGTGGAGGCGGGAAGACTCCGAGTGAATCAGTCGGTGCTCGACCTCATCGAGTATCGTCTCTCCAACGACATCTTCGACGACAAGAACGCCCTCTTCGAGGTTCTTCTGTCTCTTCTCTTCCCGAGAATGACCAGATCCGTCCTGTTCAACCGGAGAGATATTACTCAATCGACATCGACTCCCACGAGATGCAATTCTGGTTCCGTCTCCGCAAGCCGCTCGACTCCGAGGATCCGCGACTCCATCGGTGAAGATCCTCCTTCTTCTCATCTCGTCCTTGCAGTTACCTCTGCATGTTTGCCACAGACTCGGTGCCCGCGGGGACAGCCATCCGTGCCCATCAAGGGTGAGTTCTCTTTCTTAGGGAACAAGTGCGCTACGTCTAAAGAACGGGCTACTTTGCTGATGAGAATGCGACATTCAAAACTCGCCCTTTCGGAATTCTCATCAGAGAATGCCTTCGCCTTTTAAGAAGTGGCAGATAAGAACTCAAACGAGAAGCAGATTTTTGAGGTTTGAGTGGGTCGAGATTTGTCATTTTCTGGCCAAGAGAGAAGAAGTTGCAGGAATGGTCTGAAAGTGAGCATGATCTTCACTCTGAGTCACAGCATGGCCATCCACACTCACGAAGTGCGCGCCGACTCCTGGCATCTCTACTCCCTCAAGTCCACCCAGGCTTGTGAGTCTGTCTTCCCCCTTCCCTGAGAGGGTTTGCAGCTGGCGGACGCGCCTTCGTCGAGGGTCGCTGGTGGAGTCACGACGGCAGACTCATCATGAGCATCACACAGGAACTCCTGGTTCGAACACGCGGAGAGCCTTCGATCCTCTGAGTCTCCTCTCTTTATCCCTTGCTAGAAAGTCTTTCACTGTGTTTTGTCGCCGAGGGCGATGACGTCGATCTCGGGGCGAACCTTCTCGAAGAGTGTCGGGAAAGCTCCTTCCGCCTTGTAGCGAAGACGTACCTACGAGGCTCTTCTTGAAGGGGAAGAAGAGACCTGTTTGTAGAGGGAGAGGTCGAACATCTCCTCGAACTCCTCCTCCGTCATCCAGATGTCGGCATAAAGGAAGGAGTAGCCGCCGACGTCCCTCGTGAACTTCTCCATCGCCCGCATCGCCGTCGTCGGATTGTAAGGGGCGCGTCTCTTGACTTGACCTGGCACACCGTACACTCCCAAGTCGTTGAACATGGCAAAGTTGGTTCCAGGAGTGAGCTCCGACTTCGGAGGAGGTCTAAGTGTTGAGTAATGAGACAGAGGTGCCTGATGCCTGAGCTGTCCCTGAGGACCTCGTCCGTGATCGTAGAGACGACAAGGATAGACGAGGAGAGGCGCCGTGTCGAAGAGTTCCAGGGCCGTGTCCACTTGTTCCTTGAGTTTGTTGAGAGGAAGGACGATGTCTTGGAACACCTGAACTGTCTCTTTCCAAAAGGGCTCTCGCCTGCTTCGCGAAGGTCATTTCACGGACGGCATTCGTGGTGGTGAACTTGAGGAAAGCTGGCTTCGGGGGACACATCCAACCGAGAAGGGCCCTGCACTCCTAGAAGGAAGAGGGATGGAAGGAACCTGAAGAGGGGATGGTTGCCGAAGGGAATCATCGACTCGAGCACCCAGAAGATGGCTCGATTGTGACGAAGGAGATAGGAGCGAAGGGGGATGTACTCATCGCCTCCCTTGTGGACGAAGCTCTCGACGTGCTTGTAGAACCAGGGCTTCCACCAGGCGCTCACGTCGTTCACCTTCGCCCTCTTCGCCGCGCTGTCCACGTCGGCGAAGTTGCCGACAAGAATGACGGCGTTCTCCCTCGAGAAGATGGTCGCCTCCAGATAATCGGGCACCTTCGCCTCCGCCGACAGCGCCCCCGACAGTTCCAGTAACTTCTCGCAGTAAGCTTTCTGGCCGTGCACCTCCAAGCACGCCTTCCACTTCTTATCAAAGACCACCCACGGGGATATATTGCAGATGCACGTAGGGCTTCACTCGGATGATTTGCAGTCGGAGAGAGACGAGGAAGGCGAGGGTTCCGTGAGACCAGGGCAGACAGTAAAAGAGGTCCGCGTGCTCGTTGCCCGCCGTCACTTGGAGTACTTCTCCCGAAGCAGTGACGACTTGATAGGCGAGGATCGTCTCCTGATAGAGTCCCACCTTCTCTTCTTTCTTCTCTTCAAAGAAGAAGCACCTTGTGGGAGTAAGTGGTCATGCCGACTCCGAAGGCGAGTCCTCCAAGAGTGGCGTCGCCGATCTCGAGGGTGACGGCGAGGGTGTAGCCCCGCGGGTTGAGGAATCGCGTCACCTGAGAGAGTGGAAGACGCCCTTTCTGCTCACTTCTGCCACTGTCACATTCGGCTCGACGCTCACGGTGAGATTCTCCTCATCGAGGTGGAGAATGTCGTGGAGGTCGACGGGGATCTGGTGACACGCCTTCTTGTCGAAGAAGCTCAGAGACAGACTCTGCCAGTTCGGTCTCGCCGTGCACATCTTCTTCCTCTTCCAAGCATCTTCTTTGTTCCAAGCAAGCACTCGCTCCTTCAATTGCTCTTCTCTTCGAGAAGAAGCAAGTCTCTACCTGAATCTCCTTCACTCTCTGTTCATGAGTGGAATTGCTGGTGAAGAAGTTCCTCGCGAGCCACACTCTCACTCGGATGAAGAGGTCGAAGAGCTGGGAAGAAGGAGGTCGTCTGAGGGAAGAGACTCACAAGACTCGCTGGAAGACAGAAGAGGACGATGACGAGACCGCGGTTGTCTTCGAGCCATCGAATCGCTCGCGCCTTCGCCGTCTCCAAGAGGCTTCCACTCATGACCACTGAGAAGGGAGAAAGCTTCTCTCGAGACGGTGCTCGACCCCTTAACTATGTCCGCATAGACAACTCCGTTTGATAAGGAAGCCCCGATAAGAGATCGGCCCTTGTGCTTCCTCTTCTGACCCCGTTCCTCTGGCATCCTCCACAACAGGCGTTCCCTTACTCAGAGGAGAGGAATGCCCGCAGAGATCGCCACCGCAATAGGCGCCTCGTTATAGGCGCGGGGAATCGTGGACGCCGTCGCCCGGAACCCGTTGGTGGAGGGAGATTCTATCATCGTTCGTCGGCAGCTCGAATGCCTGGAGTCCATTTTGGGAGCGGGTCTGGCCGAGGACGGCCGGCCTTCGACTGCTTCTCCCTTGAGCCTCGCTCGGTGTGCCGCTTCCTCCTTCATCTCCTCGTCTCTCGCCTCGCGAGCCTCTCGAGACTCGCACGCGCGACAGTCGCTTTTTGGCCTCGGGGAGAGGAGGCGAGAGGAGGCGAGAGGGGAGAGGAGGAGTTAGCGAGTGGCCGTCGTCTGCAGGTCTCGTCGATGCTCGTCGCCGCGTTCGCCCTTGTCCTCGTCCTCCTCTCGCCAGAGACGACGCCCGTCGCCGTGCCGCGGTTCTCCGGCTTCCACAAGACTCACGATGAGGTTCCTCTCTTCTCTCTTCTTCCAATGCTCGCAGGTCGGACACTCGGTTGGCTTCAAGAAGGCCTCGCAACTCCTTCTCTCGTCCATCAACTTCTCGGTCGACCCTTGCGAAGACTTCTTCGAGTTCTCTTGCGGTCGCTGGCTCGCCGATCACCCGATCCCCGCCGACCTCACCTCTTACGGTCACTTCTCAGAAGTCCGAGAGAAGGTGCAGGAGGAGATGAAGAGTGAGTTCTTCTCTTTGCCACTCCAGTCGCAGTTCTCCTCGAGGATCCGACGCCGTCGTCCTCACAGGCAGTCAACCATCTCAAGCTCTTCTACTCCGCTTGCATGGACGAGACGGCGCTGAATGAGAGGAAAGGACGCGAACTCCTGGAAGCGATCGCCGTGAGTCTTCTTTGAGAGATGGAAGAAGTTGTCAGAGACTCGGTTACTGGCCTCTGCTCCACAACGAGAAGTGGCGCCGCGACGCCTTCGACCTCACGGGGCTTCTCACACAGACAGACTCCTCTCGCGGGATCACCGTCTTCGTCGACATCTATCCCTCGACCGACTTCCAGAACGCCTCGAGGAGGATCATCAACGTTCTCTTCTTTCTTCTTTTCACTCCGTCTGTCTTCAGATCGACCAAAGCTCTCTGGGACTGGGCAGCGGCGCCCGTGACTATTATCTCAACGAGACGAAGTACGCGAAGCAACTTCACTCTTACAAGCGCTACATCATTGCCAAGGCAAGTGTCTCGAGTGAGAAAGAGAGGAAGTGTGATTGTAGGTGAAGTTGCTGGGAGAGGACGCGGGCCTCGCCCTCAACGACTCGGCCCTCGAGGCGGACGTCGACGAGGTGCTCGCCTTCGAGAAGAAGTTCGCAGAGATCCTCGTGCCCGAGGAGGAGAGACGGAACTTCACTCAACTCTACAATCTCCTCAAGATCCACGATCTGCAGAGACTCATGCCCATTGTGAGTCTCTTCTTCTTCCAATGAAAGTTTAGTTTGATTGGGATCGATATCTGCGAGCGATGCTGCCCTTCGACGTGCACAGCTATCTCAACGAGAACCCCGACTTCTTGGTGGCCGAGCCAGCCTTCCTCGAGCGTCTCTCGCGACTCCTCGTCGAGACGGACGCCCGCGTCATCACCAACTACGTCGTCCTTCGCTACTCCTCCGCCTTCAACATGCAACTGGGAGTTCGCTATGAAGACATCGCCCAGGTTCGTCTTTTGTTCGAGGAAAGAGTGGCAGGACTTCATGCGAGACCTCGTGGGCAAGAGCGAGAAGTCGCCCCGCTGGAAGGATTGCACCTCGACGGCACTCGGCAAGCTCAGCTACGCCTCCTCGAGTCTCTATGTGAAGCATCACTTCGACGAGGTGAAGAGTCTGGAATTGGACGAAGTTGGCAGGAGTCGAAGCGAGCGACCCTCGCGATGATCGACGATCTGCACGCGGCCTTCCGCGAGATGCTCGAGGACAACGATTGGATGGACGGGGAGACGAAGGCGACGGCGCGTGCCAAGGCCGAGGCGATGCTGCCGCTCATCGCCTACCCCGACTTCGTGCTCAACGACACTTCCCTCGACGACTACTACGCCCTGGTGAGTGGCCCTTCTCCCTGAAGAGGGCGCAGTTGTCTCTCTCGCCCTCGATGACTTTCTCCGAGCTCGTCGCTCGCCACGCCGAGTGGGCCAACGCTAAGGGCTACCGACGACTGCTCGAGCCCGTCGACAGAGAAGAGTTCGGCGTGAGCTCCGCCGTCGTCAACGCCTTCTACAACTCCTTGAAGAACGCGATCAGTGAGTGTCTAAGTGAGAGGGCGAAGGAGACTGCTTGCAGCGTTCCCGGCGGCCATCCTCCAGTCGCCCTTCTTCTCCAAGGACTTCCCCAAGTGCGTGTTTATAGGCGTTTTGTGTTTATGTAGTGGGAGGAAGAGTGAATTGTCTTGAAGGGCGCTCAACTATGGAGGCATCGGCTCCGTCATCGGACACGAGATCACGCACGGCTTCGACGACCAAGGCTCGCAGTTCGACAAGATCGGCAATCTCCAGATGTGGTGGCATCCAGAGACACAAGCCGAATTCGCCTCTCGCACCAAGTGCATCGTCGACCAGTACAGCGCCCTCGAGGTTCTCCTTCCTCCTCTCTCCATTCCTTGCAGGTGCCGGGCACGGGTCTCCACGTCAATGGACGTCTCACTCAAGGAGAGAACATCGCCGACAACGGTGGCATCAAGGAGTCCTTCAGGGTGAGTCTTCCTCTTCTTCTTCTTAACAATTTTTTCAAGGCTTATCGCAAATTCGTTGAGAAGCACGGCGCCGAGCCGCGACTACCAGGTCTCGAGGAGCTGAGCAACGAGCAGCTCTTCTTCGTCGGCTACGCGCAGACCTGGTGCACGTCGATGAAGCACGAGGCTCTCGTCCGCCAAGTCCTCACCGATCCCCACAGCCCGCATCAATTCCGCGTCAACGTCGTGAGTCTTCTTCTTGTTCCCTTCTCAACTGGCAGGTCGTGTCCAATCAGCCGGAGTTCGCGGCGGCCTTCTCTTGTCCGAAGACGGCGCCCTTGAACCCCGAGAAGCGGTGTGCCGTCTGGTGAGCCGTGCCTCTCTTCGCCTCCTCCCAGATCTGCTTCACGGGACATTTCTTGTACAATACAGGCAAACGCATAAATATTCTTGTATTTATTTGAGCTGTGAAGAAAGTGAAAGACAACGGAGATGCGGGGAGGAACTAGTCCTCGGAGTCTCTGACGGAGAGCATTCTCGAGAGGGCGGGCAGAGGGTTGATGCGAGATCTCTTCTTCGTCGAGTACGGAGCCGGGTTCGAGGGCATCGGAGAAGCGGCGATGCCACAGAGAGCGGCGTCTGCCGCTTCGGCGGGTCGACGAGCGCCGTTCTGAGAGTGAATCCACGCCTGGCGCACGATGGAGTCTCGCGAGAGGAAGCGCATCTACTTCGTGAGAGAAAGGAGGAAGGGACAACCTTCTCCACGATCATCGGGGCATCATCTGCAGTGGTGTCGAGGAGCAAGGTCTTCCAGACGAGAGTGCCGCAGTTCTCAAAGATCTGAGAGGAAGGAATCTTCTACCTCAACTATAAATCGGAGTCCTTCTTCGAAATTGCCATCGTGGACGTCTTCCAGACGACAAGTGACTTCGGAGATCTCGGGCAACCACGAGATCTTTACCGTCTTTTGACCTTGAAGACCTAATAAGGAGGAGGAGGTGGAGAGGACAGACCGGCCCTCCTCTTCTTGTCGTCGACGAGAGAGACGTCAGCCACGTGACTCCACTCCACATGCGTGTTCTTTCGATGGGAGACCGGCGTGGCGATTGTCGATCGACGAGAACGGGGCACCACGTCGAAGCACTCACGAGAGAGTTCTGTAATCTCTCTTTCCACACAAAGAAGCATCGACGAACGCAGCTTCGCGGACCAATGGGCGCGATACTTGTGGAGACGCTCCACTTGGAACTCCGCCAGAAGATCGAGAGGAGGAAAGGCTGAAGCTTCTTCTTCACAATGAGACTCACAGAAGACCTCGCTCTGTCTCTGGCTACTCACACTCGCTGTTGGTGGAGGAAGGGCCGTCTGCGGCTGTGGCACTTCGCTGAACTCGTCGGGACGACGACCTGGTTGGTAGAAGATTGAAGAGGTCTTTGCCCTTACTGTTCTTGCGTCGAAGGAGAAATCTGAGGGTTCCACAGTTGGCGATTGACTGGTGAAGGGGCAGTCCTGCGGGACAAGAAGCCGCCATTCCCGGGTCTGCGTGTTCCAGCACATAATCTTTCACTGAAGAAATTTGAGAACTAGAAGACAACCTACACATTGTGTATCGAAGACGCTCGTCTTCGTCCATCAGAGCGACGAATTTCTTGAGGGCGTCGTCTCGGAGCATCTGCACGGTTACTGTGTCGAGAGAGGAGAACTCGAAGTCCAATTCGAGACCCGTCGCTGTGTAGCTGTAGAGGAAGTGTTGTGGAAGAGGGGAAGACGCCTCACACGACAAGTTTCCGGCACTCCACATTCGCCTTCTTCACAAGGGCAAGAGAAGAAAAGCCGGTGTCGGCGATGCATCGCGAGGCGTCGAGAGCCGGGAACTCGCTGTCCACCTCGCCTCCGTCCTCGGCCAGAAGGAACTCGTACTCGTGCGGATTCATTCTGAATCTTCTTCTCCGTTTTGAACTCATGATTACGGTGAGAGAAGAGTCTTGCAGAGGAGCCAGCAGGAGTAGCCGATCACCTCGTACACCTTCGCCGTCGCTATCACCGAGATCTCGAGGGAGAGAGGTTCGCCGCTAAAGAAAACCTCCATGAATGTGAAGACTGCTCACTCCTCATCCATTTCATCCGATACGAAGATGTGCAATCTCCTTGAAGACTGACCATCTGCTGAGGCGAAGAGAGCGAAGCTCGCCAGAGAATCTTCTTCTCCACTTTTGAGGGAACTTCTGTGAAGGGGGATTGGCGGAAGGAGTGAAGCCGACGTACACAGTAAGGGCAGATCTCGTCCCGGCTGTCTTCACAGGGACAGGCACAAAGAGGAAATCAACATCCTCCTTTGACATCGTTTCCACTATCTCCGCCTTCTTCACTTGCACATCCACTGTCACGGATTTAGCCCTAAGTCTCTGAGAGAAGCATTCTCGTGTCGACGTCTCTTCGAGGATATTCTCGATGTCGGGTCCGGGCGAGTCGGGTTCGTCGTCGCTGCCCGAAGGGGAACAGCGAAAATTCAAGGGCAATCCACCATACTTGCCACGTCTCAAGCAGAGCGACAGAGTGATTCCAAGAGGAGACTCACTTCCTTATTGCAGGGAGAATTCTCTGACAAAGTCCCGAATCGTCGTCCACCAGAAGGGCATGTCTCAATGCGTCCATCAGCTCTGCTTCATCAAAATGTGCCATTCTATGGCGAACAAAAGTTGAGTGGAACACAAGAGCAGGACGGAGTGGACAAATATGTTAGTTTGTGGAAGAAGCCAGCAAATCACACCAGTATTGCCACGGTTTTCTTTTATTTGTTGAACACATCCAAACGAATAAGCAAATAGCGAAACAAGTGCAAAATAGAGATTACTTCTTCACGACAGATATCATACTGCGCATGGTTGGACGCGAGACATCCTCGGCCTCCGAGTCATAATCGCTTTCAACCTCCTGAATCACATGATAAGTAGGGGTTGCCATACAATTAAATATGCAAGTAAAGATCAGCAAGTAACCTTTTTGATTTCCTTTTGCGAAGCGCGACGATCAGAGTCGGAATCCTGTCTTCCTCTCTTGTGTTCAGGAGATTCACGGCGACGACGACTATCAGAATGCCTCTCGGGAGAACGATGACGACGACGACGTTCGTTATCGGAAGGTGATCTACTCTTCTCGCGACGACGAATGTCCGAACGAGACTTCTCGTCTGACTTTCTAAAAGAAATTGTCAAGGCATACAATTCATACTTTTCCAGGTCTTTCTTCAGCGCCACTTTGCCAGCCTTCTTCTTCTTTTTCTTCTTTTCGTCTTCACTGGACGACGACGACGACGAGGATGATGAGCTTGAAGAGTCCGAGTCAGAATCAGACGATGAGGAGGATGAAGACGAAGAAGAGGAACTAGCCGCTCGCTTTTTTTTCTGCTTTGCATCCTGAAAGAGAGTTTGAAAACGTTAAAAAAACCTCACCTTTCTTGCAGCGCGTTTCTTTTCTTTCTCCTTCTTGAGTTCATCCTCAAGCTTTGCCATGAGGGCGGCATGCTCTTGATCCTTCTTCGCCTTAGCTTCTTTTTCTTCTCGTTCTTTCTTCTTTTCTTCCTGCTCGGCTTTCTTCTTCTCACTAAACAAGTAAGAAAACGGTCTTAGCTTACAATTCAAAGGAAGATCCTGGAACAAACTTGTCATCAATTCCAAGTGCCATGGCCATCCGATCACGACCCTATTCGAAGTGACGTTGAAAATTAAGTTCTACATACCTTTTTTGCAGCTTTCGCTCGCGCATGTGAGTCTCGTGTGTCGATTTCGTCATCGAGATTCAGTTCACCAGACTCCAATTGAGAAAGAAGAAGCTTGCGATAATCATTCACTTTCTGCTCTATTTCTTCGGTGTCAAAACCCTAAACAAGGTTAAAAGCGGAAGCAACAAGTTTCTCACCTTGCTCTCCATGAGAACTTCAAAGTCTGCACACTTCAGCTCAATTCTGCGCTTGCGTTGATGGTTAAGCAGCTCTTCGTTAGGTGCGCGATTGAGCTCGGCCTCGTTACGCTTGATATCCGCTTCGGAATTGTATTCAACACGCCTCTGCACAAGGTAAGGATTCGAAATGAACACCTACTCTTGAAAGAAGGAGACTCGAAAGATTGGCCTGCACGTAGCCATTGGTTCCGCTACCTCTTGCAGTTTGAAGTCCGATGTTATTGTACATCTTTGAGACTGCAAGGAAGAGATCTTGGATGCAACAACTAAGAGAAAGTAAGCGAGAAAAAAAATGGTCGACCGCACAAAATGTATCCCGCAAGCGCGAATAATTTCGAACTGCACAGCATGTGACACAGGCGGTCTGAGGATCTATGTTTCACAAAATTCTTGTTGTCCACTCATTGCCCGCAATAAACAATGAAGATATAAGTCCGTCCGTACGCAATACGTTTGCGAAATGCTTCAATTCCATTTAGCTCTAAAGCTTTATTCAGAAATGATTATGGAAAGTGCTAAAGAAGTAAATGTGCGAAATGCATGGCCGAGTATCAAGTGAGAACTAAAAATGACACGAACAGCGAATGAGATCAAAGCGGGAATAGTTTCTGGACAACAAGATCCACTAATACGTAGCTCAGCTGCTTGTTAAGACGTGGATATTGTAAGGCATCAAATAGCTGCTTAATGCCGGTTCGCAATTCCTTTTGGTCGACCTTCACAAACAAAGGAGAACGTAATCGCTCAAGGACTGCATCGATGATGAGTCTCGATGCCAATTCACGCCGCATTTCCTTCTCCTCAAGCGAAAGAGTTATAGGTATGAATGAACGAACTTGGGCGGTTACATAACTTCTGTCAGCGCCGAAAAGCGAATGTTGAATCACTTTGGTCAATGTAATCAAGTTAGTTTCGCACAAAGCCTCCTGAAACAATGCGTATGTAAGATGATATGGTTACCTTGATGACCCGCCCTAGAATGACCTCAACGCTTGAATCAATCGTCTCTCGCCCCAGAAGCCGTAGGGAGACACAGCAGTCGAAAATCCAAGTAGAGGACCGCGAAAAAATGTTCCACAAGACGAATAGCATGTTATCCGAAAAGCTTCTTGAATAGACGGGAGTCCATGTGGTCCACTCAAATAGAGGCTTGCATGTCGGGCAATTGTTGCCATAAATCGATGTGAACAACCAAGATTCAGAAGAAAGAGAATCCCCTCCAGAAGAGGATGAGCTGCTACAATGGAGGATTTTGAACTTGCTTCACGAATTCAGACCTGCTCTCGACAGCCTTTTCACCATCTTTAGGAATTTCTCCCGCAACTCTCTCCTTCTGCGGTGACGCCAGAGTGTTGGCCAGTAATTTCAGAATAAAGGGACTTAAATTTTGGCCTCTCTCCACTCTTAATTTCGAAGGAACTTTCTTGACCATCTGGAATGAAGTTAGTAATTGAACGGAGGGTGTTGGCTCTACCTTCCAGGTGTTAAGCATAGCAAATCCTCTCTCTGGCGATTTGAATTCATTGATTCGAGTAAGAAAAGCGAGCAGAGCATTCGATCCCTTCAAGACCTTCTGAATCAAAAGTGTTGTGAGGAAACGTGGAACTGTGTTGGAACTTGTCTTGTCAAGCTATCCAACCAAGACTCGAAGACACCTCGGTTTTGTTCGAAGAATACACGTTTGTGGTTCGAAAACATTTTTCTAAGACACAACTACTTGTCCTTCTTGATCGCAAACCTGGTCGGTAACGCTTGAACGCATAGGTCTGATCTGTGAAATTCGAGCAACGTATTTTCAAGAGCATAGAACTCATTGAACCTGCGCCGAATAAACCAAAATAAAGACCTTACTCTCTAATGATGTTCCAGTTGGGAGGGCCGTTCTCAGCATTCTCATCTCGTCGCTCAACCTCGATCACATAAACGTAGGTCATTTGACCTCAAAACAATGAAGCAAGTGCAACTGAACTACCTGTCGAGTCTCGAAAAGGTGTAATCTTCGGAATGGCCACTCGCCATCTATTCAGATCAACATTCCGCTCGTCAAGGGGTGCAGCAACAGTGGCGGGAGTAGAATCACATTCGAGCTAAATTCCGTGATCAGTGAAATACTATACAACCTCAGATAAAGCAGGAAGCTCTTCTTCTTCCTGAGTTTCCTCCTCACAATCTTGCAATTCTATACTTGGTAGCGCCATTGACGAAGAAGACAAGGCAGAATCAAAACTTCCACTTCTCATCGATCGTTCAATCTAATTCCTGGTTTAGAACGACTGTTGCACATACGTCTCTTCCTTCATCGTCGTTTTTATCAAATGATGGTGTAATGACATTCCATAATTGAGATCTGTTATCGCTTGGAGACTCCTCAGCCAGGACTAACCTGAACTTCGAGAGCGAAAACGTTCCCTCCGGGGCCGGAGTCGGTGCTTTGCGGCTCCTATTGGAATCGAGTAGCTCGTGAATTGCAACTGGCGGAGATCCACACAAAGACCCGAGAAACGCCTCCGACTGACAAAATGGAACGACATAGTTCCATTGCAGTCTTCCATACACTTCTTGATACGTCTACACAACATTTTTAGGTGCAGAAAAGCTCGTGCCTTTTCGATTATCCTTTCTAAGGAATCGTTATCGTTGCACTCGACAGCTTGTCTAAACGAGATCACTATCAACATTATGAATGTCAACCGAAATTCTTCCGCAATATCGGCACTAAAATCGATCTGATTTGGTGCATTCTCATGCACAAAGCCCGCGTACAGCTGCCACACATTTAAATTGATTTCACTCGAGGACTCCTGAAAAATTCTTTACTTTCGGTGAACACTGACCCGTTTCTGCATTTGTGTATGAATGTTGGCATTTTCGACGAGAAAGCTGAGTTCATTCACAGGACCTCGAATATCCTTCAAACGACAGTATTGAAAAGGCTATTGTTATTATACCTGAAGATATATTCGGAAAAGTTGAAGCTGCTTCGGATCCCTCAAAATGTCCGTTAGTCGCAATTGCAGGAGAGAATCAGGAACGTTGCTTCCGCCAGTTTCGCTCAGTCCGAAGAGGAAGTCGACTTCGGAAGATGGCTACAATCGGATCGACTGCTTAAGACACGGCGCTAATTGTAAGCTTACGCCGCCGAGCATTTGTGCATCGACCTCTGTCGATGGCTCAAAGAGCAATACGAGGAGATAATTTACGGTGTCTGGATCAGCAAGCAGATCCATCAGTGGTAAAAGAATTGCACAAGCGATAACTTCACGTAAAAGATGCCTCGTCGCATGCGAGGGCCAGGCTCTTTGCTGAAAGCTTCTTCTATTTATTGAAAGAAAAACCTTGGAGACATTGTGAGCGGGCGAGTCGTCGTCGTGTGCTCTTCCGCTCAGTCGAGCGTCATCAAAAATTCGAGATATAAGGTGATCAGCTATCTGCACAAAGTATCATCATATTAGTTGTGCAACCTGCTGTAAATAATGCACTTCATTTTGCCGACTGCTAAGGGCAAAGTGAGGATCGGGCAAAGCTTCCAAGATTCGGGTTTCCATTTGATCCGATGAAACTTTCTGCATTTGATCCGATGAAACTTTCTGCTCCCACACCTGTCTTTCAAACTCTTCCACGGCGTCTCCGACTCTCCGCAAGTGAAGGACGAGAGGTGCCATTAAATCTTTGAGGATTATTTCGGAAGTGTTGACATCTCTTAACTTTGTAAAAACAACCGACGACGCATATCGAATTTGATATCTGGTAATAGAATATCTTTTTCCACGATCATACCGGATTTCATTTAGAAACGTTCGATCCCGACTTATCCCTGATTCATACCAGGTATTGATGTAGTTTTCTATCACTTCTTCTGCGAGAATTTCCAAGCTTTCATTCACCTTCTCCGATAATGAAATTCCTTAAGAGGCTATGCGAAAATTAGCAGCTTGCCTTCCCATGGGATACGCCGCGGGCGGCGTTCGTCTTCACCGTGTTTGTTTGAAAGACGGAAAATAAGAAATTTCTGAGAGAGGGTCTGTAGCAGACGTCCCTCTGAAGCCACAAACAACCACGTAGAGAAGTTGTACCCGACGAAGAGCGATGCAACACATACAGCAATCGACATGGCTCTAAAACCATTGCGACACACACGCATTGCCCACCCGAACCCTAGGACTGCGAGAATTAGGACGATCGTCGCTGGTACCGCAAGTAACAATGTTCTCTCGTTGTTGGCCCATGGTGGTAAGCCTTGTCTTCGCAAATGACTAATCGATTCCATTTGAAGCTAAAAGGAATTTTTGCCTTCTCCAGAGACATGAAATTTATCGAGACAAATGTTGTCATTTGGAGAAACCCAAATGTGCGAAACAGAAAGCAAGATCTCTATACTCGTTTATTAGATAGGCACTTCAGTTATTTTGGTATCTTCTTCTCTGAGCGCGCAGTCGGCGAAGATTCACGGGGAATTGCAGAGGTTTAACCTGAAATCCAACATGAGCGTACATAATATGGCAACCTTGTAAAACTGTGTCCCGGAAATTCGAGAACCACGCAACGAGGCCGCGAACGGAAGGATGGGTGGAACTCGACATGCGATTCCTCGACCAGCAGGAGTGAAGACACGCAAGACGACATCACTTGAACACGTGACAAGTGACCATGCGAAAGAAGACATAACGATGTCCGCCCAGCCTCTGTTTTCTCTGGATTCGGGTTTAATCTAGACGAAGTCTTTTGACAATAACACTCACCGTAAATTCTTCTGACATCATTTGGGGAAAGACGGAAAGTCGATCGGGACCTCCAAGAGGAACGCCTAGTGCATCGGTTCCGAGGTATTTCTTGAGAAATTCGTCGACCTCATCTGTGAGAACGACATGAAGCGGCAGTCCGTCACTGGCAAACGTCGTCAGCTTAACCACTAGTGCAAAGGCAGTGCGAGAGAACTTACGAGTATTCCGGTTTCACTAACGCCGCCAGCGGGCGCTCCAAGAACATCCACTCTGCCCACACCTCCAACCAAAAGAGTTTGACCTGGCTTTACAAGGGCAGATCGAGGCAAGAGAATCCGTCTCGGAATGGCACGAATGATCTCCTCGAGCGTCAAATCCGCCAGCAGCTGCTCGTTATTCACGGTGCCTGGAGTATCATAGCACCACGCGCCTTTGGCGAATTCCAACTCCTTTGGATTCCACACCAGCTTTCTGGGTTCATCTCCCTCTTCACCCAATAACTGTTGCACAGAAATTGGTTGCATTTCTTCCACACGACTCTGGCAATAAGTGAAAAGACGGCGAATGGGTTACCTTGAACGTATTGCCGACGTCTCCTTGGAGAATAGCAAAACTCGAATTTCCTGTACCTTGCAAGGCCTGTTTTCTGACGTAGTCTTCTTTCTTAGCCCATGCTCGATTCGTCAGCAGCCTAGCATTAAAGGAATTAATATCATCCATGAAAAAACTACCTTCGTCTTCGCAATTCCAGACGATGCGGGGTTGGATGCATGATCGGGAATTTCAGCAATGAGATTGTTGTACCAGGCCATGGTGAAGTTGTCGCTCTTTCGACGGTGTCAATAGCTTGAACTTTACATAGATCTGATCGCAGAAGAATATTGAACATCGTCCTGAAACACTGAGAATTGCAAACACAGCACTTACGATTTTCCAGAATTTGTGCAGCCGACAAGATAAATATCGTTGCGCACATCTAGACGAACATTGGTCCATTTCAAATGAATTTGCTATAAATATTTTTCAGAATGAAGAGAAACAAAATCCTTACAGTGATCAAGTCCTCAATCCCATAGCCTGTCTTGGCGCTAACAAAGCCCGTGTGCATAATATTGAACGACTGGTCAAAGCCCGCATCGGATAGCTGCTTCTCGACACAGAACTTGATGCGCTTGAGATAACCACACTGAGCGTCAGGAGGCAAGAGATCGACTTTGTTGACTAAAAACTTCATTAAATGGCGAAGTCAGAAAACTACCGGCTACGATCATTGGTTTTCTAGCACCGATGAGTCTTGGTAATTCCTTATGAATCGACCCAGGAATATCCGTCGCATCAACAACCAACAAGACGAGAACTTCACTGAGACTTCGCAGACGACTCATCATAGTCACATAGTCGACGTTACACACATTCACATTCATCTAGTAATTGAAAATTCGTCATAAGCAAAATATACCAGAAAGTTGTGATACTTGAGCAGATGGCAGCGCTTACACAATTGGTTTGAATGAAACCTTTTTTCCTCCACGCGTATGAACACTTCTAAAGGCAAAAAGCCCGGTAAAGCGGTATCCTATTGAAGATGGTCTCTCAACAAAGAATACTAACCTTGCAATGAAAGTTTGCACCGCAGCCCGTGCAGGTCTTCTTGGATGTCGGTATTGAAGGATCAACCGTCGCGTATAAACTGGCGAGCTGCTCTTCACCCTCATCGCTAGTTACTCCACCGCCCTAAAGACTTGCTTAGAACAAAAATCGAACATCATGAGCATTCTGATGTGGCAATTGAAATTCGATGTTTTCCACAGCATCATCAGGACCAAATCGAAGAGTGGTAGGACTAAAAAGACGTGTTAGCTAAACAAAACTCGAAATTACGGACACATTCATTTCGTCATCCGGCAGTTCTAAGGCTGTTCCAGCAATGTATTCGTCACAATATTTGGATACATCCACAAAGTAACCACGATCACTCACACCTGAAACTTATTCAGACATTGGGCGAACTCACCGCTTGCATGCGACTCTGCCACTTTGTTCTCGTGAAGATCATCGACTGCTTCTTTTGAGGGTGACATCGGGTTTACTGATACTGCGAACGGGAAATGTCGCACAGAATTTTCCTCCAGCATGTCACTCGCCGAAGTCACCTTGCGGCGAACCTTTTCGTAGCGCGCACGATTTCGCCTGAAATTTTTTTCGTTAATCAATCTTTCACAATCCAAGCTATAAGTATTGCCAGAACTTTAGCGTGGCTTTTCTCCTTTTTTAATGCATTAATAGAAAAGACGTACATGATGTGTAACTCCGCAGCCATTGACTCCGTCTCATATTCTGCTTTCGGCTGTTCGACGTGATCTTCAAGATTATGGTCGAGAAATCTGCGTTGTAGCACTTCAATCTAAAAGTGAAATATCATTACACAATATCTAGCATACCTTTGATGCTCGTGAGCCGACGTTTTGCGGAACGCCTTCAAGAAATCGTGCCTTTCGAGAAAGCTGACGAATTTGTCGAACCAAACAAGCGTTGATCATTCTTAAAGCTCCTAAAACAAACTTCATCGGCGGGTATTTTCTACCTTTCGCTTGACTTTTTCAACTTCAGCGTGTAATGCCGAACTGAGGGGAGCCTGGTCTCCGAAGTCGTTGTCCACAACAGCAATATTTTCGAAAACACCGTGAAACCTAGAT
This sequence comes from Poikilolaimus oxycercus, assembly GCA_034700245.1. Lineage (NCBI taxonomy): Eukaryota > Metazoa > Nematoda > Chromadorea > Rhabditida > Rhabditidae > Poikilolaimus > Poikilolaimus oxycercus. The sequence continues at coordinate 40,641 of JAQIXL010000243.1, forward strand.
TGACGGATGTTGAACATCGAAGACGCGCTCACCTGATCAAATTGACGCTAAAAACGACGACGACGAAAGTCGTTACGAACAAAGGAAAGAGAAGAGGCAAAACAACGGCCCAGTATTTCGCAGGAACGTAAGTGACGCCGATACTCTTGAGCCAAGGTGTCGGCACAATCGCCCACACAAGATAAGCGATGATGAAGATCCAACCAGCAAGATAAAGAGCGAAGCCGTATATTCCACGGGCTGGAAGAGGATTCGGCGTGTGAATATCCTCCGAATGGGCAGTATCTGCGGGCATGCGCCCACTCCAGTTCAACCTGCAAGAATGAAGGGTTATCAAGTCTCGCTGACAAGGAAAACAGGGAATATTTACACGGAAACTAATTTCACGCAATTAAGAACAGAGCAGCTAGAATCAGGGTTGTCCAAAACCGGTTATTAACCAGGTTTTAACCGGTTATTAACCTAACCTTAACCTAACCTGGGTCCTCCGTGACGAAGGTTAACCTAACCTTAACCTAACCGGCCGTTAACCTAACCTGACCGCTCCGACCAGGTTATTAACCTTAACCGAACCTT
>JAQIXL010000244.1:0-41168 GCA_034700245.1 Poikilolaimus oxycercus
GGATATCGATCAGCGGCAACTTGCGTTCTTCTTTCGGGCGACTCAAGGTACAACCCTCGGAGAGGCGGTCGTTCTTCATGCACACTGAAGAGAGAGCACTCCGCGCAGAGCAGATCTTCTTCATCTTTGTCGCCGCGACATCGCTCATGCAAGAGATTCGGGCATCGACTGCACTTCTTCAACGTTCCGATGGCTCCTCTGCAGATGTAGCAGCCGTCTCGAGGCGTCTCTTCGACTGGAACGCATGCCATCGACGAACTCGTGGTCGGATGCACGCTGCACTCGTCTTCTGTTCCCAAACTTTCTTCGACTCTCGCGTCGGAAATCGAACTTCGGTCTTGGCGCCGCGCGCTCTTGCCTCTCGTGGCCCTGGCGCCAGACGCGCCGAAAATGCCACTTTCTTCCTTCTTCTTCTCACTCATTGCCCACTCGTAGGCTTTCTGAGCTTTTGAGCGTGGCCTTGCACGATGGCGCACCTCAGAACGGCAAGCCTGCCACCCGAGCACGGTGTGGAGGGGCCTTCAAGCAACAAGAAGCGATCGACGCAGCGATCCGACCTTCAGGAACCTGGCGCCAACTTGAGGCGACGAAACAAGCAAAAGAAACCCTTGCTGAGCCTGGCCTTCTTGCCTTTTCCGCACTTTTAGTGGAGAGAACGAAAGCAAAAGTGGGGTGTGCGGGGCTCGGAGAAGTGAAGCTTCTTTGGACAAATCACTTGCCTGAATTGCAGCCTCTTCCTTCTGTATCAAATCAAGGCTTTTGCCCGGTTTCGGATGCGATCGAGAACGTTCCTCTTCTTCTCGCAGGATATCTCGCATGCGCATTGTCGAACTCGAAACGGGCTCGCTTGCCTGAATCTTCTTTTTGAAAGTGGCTGCAAATCGAACCTCGGACCAAGAAGTCCTTGCTCGATTTCTCGGTGCTGGTCTCTGTGGTATTGGCTGTGTTGGTACGGGCTTTGGTGCCGATTTCACTGCCACTTCTTCTGCTTCCAAGATCGAGCGCATTGAAGTTTCGGGTGTCTTTGCTTGAACATTTGCCCTGCAATTTCGTTTCCTGAAGTTTGTTCAAGCTCATACCAAGGGGCTATGGAAGAGCCTTTCTGGCTTTCAGCAATAGGAACCGGCTGTGATTGCTTTGAGCTCTAAAACATTCCAGGTCAGAACGTGCAGGACGACTCACTCTTGGCATTTTCAACACCTTCGGCTTTGCCTTCTTTTCATTCGGTGTGCCGAGAGTAGGGAATTCGTTGAAAGAAGCTGGAGGCGAGGTGGCTATGGTCGGCGAAGGTGAAGGAGGCTCCTTTCTTGACTCAACACTCGTCTTCCGTTGCTCTTCATGATAGGAATTCAGCGAAGCAGCGATAGCGTCCTCTAGGTGAAGGTCCCCAAGTCGTTCCGACATCATTTCAGAGCTCGACTCGTCCTGGATGTCTTCACGAATTGATTCGTTTCGGATTCTTGACGACTCTGGCATTTCTTCTTGTGGACTCTGTTCATGGGGCTCCTTTGCCTCCGTTGGCGAAAGATCAGCCGTCGGTGCCTCGGTCGTGCTAGAATTCCTTGTTCTTCTTCTTTGTCGTGGTTTCGACGGCGCTTCGGAAGTCTTCCTCTGTCTTTGCTTCACTGATGTCTCCGGCAGCTGAATGAGAGCCAGTTCAATTTGACTGTTCAACTCGTGCCAGGCGACAGCGTCAAGTTGTTCCTGTTCGCTTGACCAACGGGACTCCTGAATGAGGTCACTGAAGGAATGAATGCGCACGAACCTCTTGAAAGAGTAAACTCCTACTACGTTCTTCCGCGAGCGATGATGTTGCTTCTGTGAAAGCATTGTAAGTGCGCTAAAACACAATGGAAAACTTGAAAAGGAGGCAAACATTGAAGTCTGCATTCCACTTCTTGCTCCAGTTTGATCTTGATGAAGTCGCCGGAGCCTTCACATAGTACTGACGGCTGCCCTCGCCGAGAAGTTGAAAGACTTGAATTTTGAAGCGATCCTGTAACGTATCAAATTGAGACCTCCGCTACTCTCCAACCAGCTCATTTCCACAACTCCATCCGAAGTTCCACGCTGATGGCGCAAAGCACCTGTGATTCATTTGAAACTCATCCTCAGTGTTACAGCATTCGCATGCGTAGACGAGGCTTGCCACTCGGCACTTGAGGTCGACGCCTTCGAAGATGTAGCTGCAAAGTTGAACATTATGTGCTGACCGAGAATTGATTGCAATTTAGCGAAGATGATTTCCAAAAGTTTTGAAACCAATTCGTTTGGTGACAAACCTCAACAAATCCGGTGGCAGAGGCGTTGATGGATGCCACAGAAGAAGGGTGTGCCAATTTCGCCTGGCCATGATGCGTATGCCTTCTCTCGAAGAAAAGAGGCGCTCATACAGGACTCGAATAGCTTTTTGATCAGTGTCAACGTCTGAACCCGTTACTTCACTGAAATGAACACACTTTCTCTGTAATAAAGCATGGCAAGATCTGTAATCAGCGTTGTGAAACCGTAGTAGTCGGCCATGAGGAGAAGCGATTCAATCTAAAGTTTGTCATTTGTCTGTTGATCTGGCAGCACTCACAACATCAGGCGAATAGATTTTCGAATCCAAGGAGACCTGCTCCATATCACAAAGAGCACCGAGAAGGAGCGAAATGTCGCGAGCTTTGTAAGGCATTTCCACGGCCAAAATCCCATAGCGAATAAGGCACTTGAAGTAGTCGCTGTGATGAACAAGTAGTCGTCTGAAATCAATCGAACAGCTATCTCTCAAGCGAATATTAACAGGCAGAGTTCAACTGTTACAATGTAATGGAGAAACATACTGATTACAAATGATCGTCTCGCCATCGCTGCTCTTCAATGTAAAGTTCTTTCGAGGTCGAGGTGCCGGAGTTCGGTCTTCAAAGCTTGAAGGAAGTCGCTGGCTACTGAGGGACACAATCATTTCGCGAGCCTTCGCTTCAAGTGAACGCATGTCTGCCCTGTCTGAAAAACAAGAGTTGTTGCAGGAACAAACTCACTGGACGAGGCATGTCCATGCTTGTTGTACACATTCATCACGAAACAGTCCAGCAAGTCCTTGCTTCGACGTCGATAGAATTCCGGATCTGGGCATCGTCGAAGTTCGCTGAATTCGTCGAGGGTGATAGTGACTTTATCAGGAAAGCCGTCCAGTAGTCGACCGAGACGTGTGGCCAACACCCATCGGTGAACCTGCCGTGAAGCTCCAAAGAGTTTCAACTGAAACGAATTATTTTCAAGCAGAAGCAACTGACAGTCATATCAGGCAGAAGCAGCTTCATCTTGATCTCGTCGTTGAGTAGGGAACTGAGGTCGAGTGATGTGAAGTTGTGTGCTGGTATGGCTGCAGCAACTTTGTTGGCCTTGGAGCTCTCCTGAAACAAAAATGAGAAGTCAAAAGTGCACACCATTGGCTGCGTCCACCAAACGACATTCTTTCCATTTGGTGAAACGGCGAACTCCCAGCAATTCCACGAACCTCTCACTTCCTAAAGAAATGTCGATGAAACCTATTCAACTCAACCTCAAGCTGAAAGATGAACTTCACACGATTTGTTGAAAGATCGGACAGAAGCGCTTCAGCATCGGCCGCCTCTGACTTCTCCTTCGTTACGTATTGCAATGTTCCCGTGTAAAGAATTGTCTGATGGGTAGGTTTCAACGGAATTGCATGCTTGAAAACCTGTGGAAATTGTTGTTTGGTCGTATCGCTTGTTGCCAAAACCCAAACTCGATTCTCGCTTTGGATGAGAAAGCGCAATACAGTAAGATAAGGAGCCGGCATTCCATCAACGACTGGTAGGATTTCGAATTGTCGGTCTTCGTCTCGCTCGTACATTCGAAGGACAACAACTCCCTTTGTTGTTAGTCTCATTTCTGCCTCGGTTGCTCTCTCACCAAAGTCGTCGATTACTAAAGCAGTTCGTCTCAATGACTGTGAAACTTACGTTTGAAGGGCATCGTGACAATAACGGGCTTGAAACGCGGATCAGCCATTATTGAATCTCCCTCGTTGACGTCTGAGATCTCCACTTTGCCCGTGTTCTCGCAAGGCAGTATGATACGACGAAGCATCGACGTTGAGATGACGATCCGCTTGCCGACATCGTCTCTTCTTATCCCGGTGAAGTATTCCTTCTCTTTCAATGGACTCGTCTCGATCTTCCAACAGCCTTGGAGAGCCTTCATTGGCTTGGCGGGAACCGGCGAGTGAGAGCCGCAAATGTAGATCTGATGAAACTAAGCGCTTCCATGGAAGCCAAACCTCTTCTCTGTTGATCGCGACCAGAAAAGTACTCCCGATTGCGACTCCAATGAAGGTCACCTAAAGATTCACTCTTGAAACCGACAGACGAACCCACCTTCTTGCCCGTCGGACTTGGAATGACAATCTCCGAGGGTTCAAAGCTGTTGATCTTGGTCGCCGGTAGCAACTGGCCTTTGGCTCCGGAGCCACAGACGAACAGCCTTCTCTCGGAAGTGACGAAAGCTGCATGAGTTTCTCCGATTCCCATTGATACGAGCTCCTGAAATGACAACAATAAACACGCGATCTTGACCGTTACCTCATGAGCTTCTCGCTGCTGAAGTCTTGCCGATAGAAACGGTTCATCCGTGCCGAGTCCAAACAAAGAGAAGTTGTTAGTTCCATAATATCGGACTTGTTGGTTCTTCAGGTCTGCGAAGGCTTCAGCAAAGACGTGAGAACATACGAAGTTCTGGGTTCTTGTTCTCACGAAGAAGATAAGAGAATAGGAAAGCTCTCGGGAAGCCTGTGAGAGCTTGTACTGGCTGATGTGAGTCGATGTAATGGGATAGCCGGAAGATCAACTCCAAGTCCCAGTCTCGATTAATGTAAGAGGAGATGATCTGTAGAGAAGTTGCATCATCAAGTGAAAAGATCTAACCTGAGAAACCACCAAGGCTCGACCCCAAACCGGAGCTTCGTAGTATAAATTCGTCATTCGTTTCATGAACAAGGCGAAAGTGTCATTGTCCTTAGAGGCGCGCGTCAGAATAATCAGTCGACTAAGTGTCTCGAGAAATCTAAAATCGTCTTGAAACTTATTCGAAGTGTACCGATGAGGGAGAGTCTCGAGAAGTTCTTCAAGTAAGTAGACGCTTGAGGCTTGATCATATGGAACTTCATGATACTCACGGCCGATACGTGTACATTGCTCCTGGAATGAGTGCAATTACAAACTTTGAGACTTGAAACATACTCGAAGAGCAGCGACAGCTTGCTGCATGAGCGGATGCCGGGCAGGCAGCCATTTCTCCCGGTTTATCGACATCCTGAATGACTCGGAACTTTTCTATGGCGGCTGTTACATACCTTCAAGGAAGGAATTTGGAGTCGAGTTTGCCTTCAACACTCCATCTTGAACTTCCTTCAGTCGATTCCAGCACAAGTTAGCAGTTCAAGTGAGAAGTTCTCGGAGTTGTCGCACTTGTTCAGTTTTGCCAGCGTTAAAACCTCAAACAACTTTGATCTATCACTAAGAAGCTTTTCAAGCGAGTAGCGGAGAATAAAAATACGGAGCGCCCAGCGACAAACTAGTTCTAGACAACGCAGCGTTCGGTGGCGGGGCGCCACACGCGGCGCCGGGGCGAAAGGGGAAGAGAAGGGAAAGAGGCGCGTGGTTTGACCCGGTCGACGCTTTCCTCGCGCCGCGCTCGTCTGTCGACGACATCAACGAGGAGCAGCATCGACATTGGCTTAAACAGCGATGGGCTTGCTCAATGAGGGCTTCCAGCACTTAACAGTGTCACCAGGCGCTTCTTGTTGTTCACGAGAGTCTGGCAACATTGCCAAAACCTTGCAATAAACGTTTGTCGAAGTATGGTCATATACTTTCAGAGGGATCTGTGTGTTTTCATCCGATGGAGAAAGACGAGGCCGAGGTGGTGGCTAACAAGTTCGAACTGAAATTGAATGCCGTCGAGTGATGTTTGACGTTCTAATGGAGAGTTCGCGCTTTCATTTGCCATGTTCAGTTTCATGTACGGAAAGTGCAACAGGCATAAAACCGTTAACAGGAGAGGCTGCGATTAGTTTTACTGTCAAATCTTCGGTTATTTTGCGTGGTGAAAACCGTCAAATGCAACACGCTTCCTTCTCGACGACAACAAGGCAACTTAGAAGTTTGTGCTATAGTCATCCCGTGGACCACTCGTCTAGTGCGAAGTTTCCAAACGTATTGCTTATTAGCCGTTGCTGCAACGGCGAAGCGATACCCAAGGACCAAATTTAGCTTCGAAGTGCACTCGCCCGAGCAACCTGCAGACACTTCCCACCCAGATTTGGCTCTCTTCCCATTCCCCTCCAGGAGACGCCCAAAGTAATGTCCTAAACCGAGACAGAGCCATCCCATGCCGGAGTCGATCTTTGTTCGATAAGCCTCGTCACCAATCGCGCGCGCAAACCAGTTACTACTTCTGCTGCTCACGAATAGGATTTGGTCTTTTGACTTCCACGATGAAGAAGCCGATTCGCTTTCGCTATCTCTGACAAAGTCTGAAAAGCTTCGATTGTCAATTCACTTATGAGAAGCTCGATGCAATTACTCCATGAAGGTGTGAAGCCTGTTGAAACTGTGTTTAAAGCCATGTGAAGACTATTTGTCCTACCGCGCCGAGCAACATACGTGATCAAAGAAACCTAAGAAGTTCCCCATTCGGCCAGATCGTGTAACCGCCGAGTGCTGAAAACCTCCTGAAAATCGTGGCAGAGGCACAATGACAACATCGAATTGCTTGCAATGCTGAACACGTGCGATCGGATCCGACAACACTCGCGACACAAAGTTCCGCTTTTAGGCCGTTGTCATAACTTTCGAGTGTTGAATTTCCTCAACTAACATTGCGACTAGTAACATCCCAACAAGGCAAGAGAAGTCTAGCGATGTAGAGGCTTGATCCTTGCTGGATAACCCGCATCTCCGCTAGTCGCCGCGAACCAGTTCAGCTATGTGGCTGACGCTTGAGATCGTCAGATTTTAGCCGCTTCTCTGAGTGTCGATCAAGCCCCGGCCACACTTTTGAAAGGCCGACTTCCTTGTTGTCTGACATCCTTTTCATCTTTTCACCTTCTTCCGTCTCATTTCAAAAGGGCAAGGAAGAACAACGGGGAGGTGTAGTTGCCTAATGCGGCACGCGTCATTGCGCCCACGCGACGTAGCCGCTGGCGCATCGAGATAGAAGCGACGCAGCGGTGAAAGGTGCAAGCAAAAAGGCGCGTCGACTCTTGAAAGTCATCGGGCAGAGAGAGTTGCGGAACCAGACCTCCTCCTCCTTCTCCTCCGCCCCTTCCTGCCCTTCCTCGGGACCAACCCGTGACGGGAAGAAAGAGGGAAGGGGATGTCTCCGGGTGTGGCTATTCGAACCGGCTTGCGAAGACTTGTAATGGGACATTCGTCTCTCGGTCCCCAGCCAGTGGCCCTTTGATTCGTCCTACATAACGTCGATCCACCCCGTCTGTTGCACCCTTTATCTTTGTGGAAGTCTTGACAAAATGTCAGCCTCATCAAGGGGATCGATATGCTGCTCGTTCACTGTTCGAGTCCTCCAATTGAGACATCACCCCCTTGGAGTGATACTCATCGTTACATTTGTTCTATGGCTGGTGAAGCAGCCTTGGGTTATGTGCTTGGTGTGCACAAAATACACTTGTACAGAAAAGGTTCGAGAGCTTTTCGAACGTGAAGGTTTCAGGCCATGCCTACAGTTATTGGCGAAACCTTCTTTCGGAGTCTAGCCGACTACATTGTTGATAAGCCAAGAGTTATTGATATTGATGTTTTGGTCTGTTTCTCTTTCTCAAAAAATCATCGCTTCAGAGAAGAAGACATCGTGCTCCAATTATTTTCGTCAAAGCGGGTCAGCTTAGGATCTTGAGAGAATTTGTAAAGAAGAACCGCCAAAGGTTGCATCTTATGGCAATTTCATTTCGCTGAAGTTCAGATACGTTTTGATAACGCACGGCGAGGGCTATGTCGTCCCTCACCTGCACATGCTTCATGCCAACATTAGCGAGCCTGAAGATCACTCCTATCTCTTCGAGTCTGTCTATCTTTACACTTCACAAATCGATTTAGGGATCCAAACCTCATTCGTTGGTACGGCATCAACATGGATTCAAGACATCCAAAAGCGGCTTTAATTCCAATCGGTCTGCATTATGGGACCATGAGCAACTTTCGACTTGATGCCTTCTCCAAGGCTGTCGCAAACCAGTTCGCTTCTTACCTCCTCCAAACCCATTCAGAGAGCCCTTCAATGAGCGCGTGATTGACATTTTCGTGGCATTCCGGCTGGATTCCAACGATATCCGCCCATTGTGGAGGCAACATTTCTGCGATAACGCGCTCTTCAAAAATCTCCGCGTCGTTTGCGCGTGGGTTCTTTGCGGCGCCCATTTTTTGACCTTGTCAGACCAGTCTGGGTCCCGTCCTATCGCGACTACTACGAGACGGAACGTGCGGATTTCTATGAAGTTCTCGGTCGCTCGAGATTTGTGGTGTCACCAATAGGCAATGGAGTGGATTGCTTTCGAACTTGGGAAGCCATGGCCCTTGGAGCCGTGCCAATTGTGCCCAATTCCACTTTGTGGAGTCTCTTCAAAACAGAAAGAGTTTTGGTAACAGAAAATGTCACTGAGGTTAGTTTTGAAGCACCCTTTCGAAAGAAGAAATGGCAGATAACTCCGCAGTCCCTCATCGAGTTCGAGAATGCGAATCCTTCACGAGAAAAGTCGTCGCAGTACATCGACTCTTATTACTGGCAAAGAAGAATAATGTTGGATCGTTATTCTGTCGAATAAACCCTCGATCTCATCGTCTGATGCTCGGGCTCTAAATTTAAGAATGCTTCTCTGACGATTCAGACTGTCATGGCGTTTTTTGCAATGCTGCAACGTATCGCAATGGTTGAACACATGAAAGCTAGTGCTTCACACGGCCTCAACATACAGCAGTTTCCGAAGTTAAAGCATACTGTGAGTGCTTGCTTGATTTATTTATTAGTTAACAGTTCATAAAACTTGATGACTTCAGAGTCATATAGGAGACACGTTCGAAGACGCCTAAAAACGCGACGCGGAAACAAGGGCGTCCGCAGACGCCTCTGGCGGTGGCGGTCGCTTTGTTGCGATAACGACCTCTTCAAAAACGTCGCGCGCGGTTTCTTTATCCATTTTTTGGCCATCTTGTTCTAGTCTCGGCCTCTGATCGCGACAAGTCTGCGCATGAGGCGACTTTTTGCCTTGGTCATCGTTGTCTGACCTTCTATTCCTCGGTTCTGATAACTGTCGAAATTCGACTAGCGTTATTAAGAGACGTTGACCGAGAGGAGTGAGAATCGGCCGGAACATTCATTTTTCAACATTTTTAGCTGAGTAATAGGTCTAGGGTAACTTTTTACACTCGTCACGATGCGCTAGGGCGGAAAATTGAAATTTCTACCGTAACCCGTACCCGCAAATCTGAAAATGCTCGTTTTCGACATTGCTCGTTCTCGCGTTTTAGCCCACCAATTTCGACGATCTTTTTTAGCATTCGACTCGCCTCGGTGAGCTGAGAAACTTTCTTGAACATTTCAAAACACGAAAAAATAATCTTGACGCTTAAAACTGCAAAAAGACGAATTTTTGGCTCAAAACTACTGGGACGATCTCTTACGCCGGGGATGGAGGTCGACGAAACCTACACAGAAAGATTCTCCGTAAAATTCTGCGTCGAATGATACCAAACAATCGACCCTGGCGGCGGTCCATTGAGATCACTTAGTCCAAAAGAAGATCCTAGAAGTGAGATGTTTCTAACCAGCCCCTTCGATAATGTTCCAAACCGGCCCCAATGGCTGGGGCCAACTGACTGTGATGTAGAGAACCACCCTTGAGGGTCAGCGGTTCGATTCTCGTGCCTAAAATAGACTTCGTATGCTTTGCAGTGTTTCGTGTGTCTTATTCGCGACAGAACAATGTAATGAGGTATGTAACTGCTGTAAGGAAACCCCTCAAATCTGGCTGCCCTGATGTGCAACTGCAGGTTTTATATCTGGTAGAGGAAACCTCGTAGTCGCAACTCAGCCAAAACAAAGAAGGGACGACCCGCTCGCAGTGAATCATTTCTTTCCCTTTAACACTTTGGGTCCGCTTCTTCAAGACGACTTTACATGTTGCCTTTCCTTCCCTTCATAGACAAGGCTTTTTTCTTAATCTTTATTTTTGCGATAAAATGACGTTTCTCTCTTCTTCCGTGGAAGCGACTACAAATTTTCTTCAGAGCACAAAAGTAAGTTATTCGTTCATCACTCAGTGCACGCTTTCATGAAACGAACCCTTTTTAAAAACATTGGTTTAACATTGAATTCGCAAGTACTTTTCTGTCAGTATTTTTTCTTCTAACGTATATTATGCGCGAATAAATCTCCATGTGTAGCATTCACGAGCAGCGTTGAAATCAGGATGCCTGTATAGCGAAGGAAACGATGTGGTGACGCATTTTGACGATGCAAGCAAATAGCACATACAATAGAAAAGATTGTTTAATTTCACTTTTTTTTACATTTCTTTTCCGTGTTTAATCAACATTCAACATACATAAGAGTAATCAGCGAAGGAAATTGGGATCCTTGACGATGCTCGAGAGATTGCGACCGGGATTCTTCTGGATCAACTCGAAGATGCGGTCGACGAAGGACTTCAAGTAGGTCTCGCGGTCGATTCCGTGTGCGGAGATCACCGCCATTTGAATGGCATCTCCGAGTCCTCGGTTGGCGCTTGCGATGCGACGAATCTCCTCTTTCATCTCGTCCGACAGCGACTCGGCCCTTGGATCCTCGAGAACTCGAGTGAAAGCAGCGGACATCTTTGCGTGGCTGCTCGCTATTAACGCCGAATTTGCTACCAGAAACATTGAAACGTGACCGACTGCCCGACTTGTAATAGTCGCAGCGGGTTCAACAAGGGAATCGATCTCCGCTTTCCTTTACTTCAGATTCGATGTAGCTGCTGGCACGCTGCCAGCCACATCATGCTTCGTCGTGCAGCTAACGGTCTCCCATGTGCCGGTCGCTAGTGGCAGGCTGCCATTCAGGATGGCACATTGATGCTCTAGGCCGTCCTTTGGCTCTCCAGAAATGTCCGTTATTGAGCTACGTCTTATCCTCGATTAGGTACCGGGCGCAGAGTCGAAGAAGACAGCCGGCTGGCCATTGAATTTCTTCCAGACGCCGTCACGTTTTGTCAGGCCAATCCAAGGTGTGTAGCTAGGCTGCGAACTTTCTGCAAAGCGCCGCCCTGACTGTAACTAATGGAACCTCCTTACGGTAAAAATATGCGTTTTCATCCGCGTTGTCGATTGTCACAAGTTCGGGAATCGCGGGTGTGCTGCCGACGCTCATGGTCTCACAGAAGTGAACCGCTTCGAAGAGCTCCTTTTAATAACGCCGCATTCAGTTCGCGAGAATTGAAACATTTTGTACTACTACAAAATGTTATCGCCAAACTGGGGTCGGTCAAACATATTGTATTTTGTCCATCATTTTGTACTACTACAAAAGGTTATTCACGAGCTCGTCTCGAACATTTTGATAGCCAGTTTGCGTTTCATCGTGTCAAAAATTTGCCCATACTGCACCCTCAGACATTTTAGAAATTGCGCGGCTAAGCAACGACTGCTGCCACATTGAAAATGAGCATTCAAGAGACTCTCTCTACCCTCACGAATATATTCGCCGTGATAGGGTTGCTTCTCAGCATTTGTGGTGTTATTGTTGTGGTATTCTACTCTCCGCCATATATGGGCACCTACCGCTACTACACCATTGCTTTGTTGGTATGTCGTCTCCATTTGGACCAAAAAAGCCACATTCTTTAGATTTCTGTGACAGTAGTTGATGTATACGCGACCCTGTTTATGCAATATGAAAGTTACGGCTGGTTATATGCTCGCTCTTACGCCACTTATCTAAACTATGGACCACGATCTGGCCTCGTTGTCACGCTCGTCGGTTTGACGCTGACGACCATTATGGGCGAGACGATAGTCGCTAATTTTATGTATCGTGCGTATGTGATCGCAACGAATCAACAAAAGGTATTGTACAATAAATAAAAATTGTCTGTTTCTTTTTTTTAATGCTTTGCGGAAAAAAACAATTCGCTTCAAAGCTTAATTAAAACTTTTAGATTTGGATTAGGAGATCTTCCTGGGTGGTCTTCGCCATTCCAATCGCAATTGACGTGGGCGTGTATTGGTTTCTAGCCGCAGCGGAAATGACGGATGAGGAGCGACAGCTGAAATTAAATGTGGATACATTCTTCGAAAAGCGCTTCACAGCTACTACTTCGTTTGTGCCTAAAATTCGTCGAATTTTGACCGGGTTTCAAACACATTGGTGCCGCCTACACGGGCTTCTAGCGATAGTTGGCACGGCCGCTGAAAATTCCACTGCTTAATTTTCACCCTCCGACCAGGCTGCCTATTTTGAATCGTTTCTGACCCGGGAGTTGATCTTTGGCGGCGTAACTGGGCATGGAGATGTGCATAGAGTTCCGCCACCTATCCAACTTGGAAATTGGGGCACAAGACTGAAAACGAAGGTTGAAAGTCCAAAAAGTGCAAGTAACACTTTCCGCGCAGCTGATAAATAAGAGTTGCACTACGTTTACATAATCATTGCTTGCGTAGAAATATCCCGAGCTTCGTCAAATCGCGGCGACTGGACGAGCAATGTTCTTCCTCAAAGCTGGACCTGCCGACACGGGTTATATGATGGCCTCTGTGACAATGCTCATTTACCTTGTATGATTGTAGACCTTTTTTTTTAAAACTCTGTTTCAAGTCCACTAATCTTCTCGTCTTTGCCATCTTCTGCTGGAAACGTCTCCGAAAGTTGCGAGGCGTAATGTCTGAGAAGACTCGTCGACAACATATCGTCTTTCTACGCGCACTCACAGCACATGTTTAACAGAAACCAATATTTTTGTACATTTTAGAGTGTGGCGCCATTTGCGTTTGCGTTAGCACCCGGCATTTTGTTTTTCTTCACGATAACAACGTCGGACAGTCCCATAAGTGGTAGGTGAAATCAGAGCTGGGAATTTGAAGTTGACGAATTTGACGGACTTTGTATGGACGATTTGACGTTTGACGCATGACGAAATTTGGGCCGTTGAATTTGTCAAAATCGTCAATGGCAAAAACATGCTAGGCCAGTAGATCTTGAGCGTTTTGAGGAGATTTTTCTCTATTCATTGTAGTGACAGACACTTTGGCGTTTGTTGAAGAGCGAAAAAGCGTTCTCGTGGACAATATTCATCATCTCCGATGACCCATTCAGCATGGACAAACCAATTGCGACTTGTTCAATGCCATCAAAATCTCCCATTTCGTCTTTTTCACTGTGCTATTTGATGGAGTGAAATTTGGCGCTAACAACTATGTTCCAAAAAGCAGCAGAAATGTCCGAGAATTTGGCGAATTTTAACAAATTTGACGATTTTGACGAAACTGAAAAATTTGACGTGCCCAGCCCTGAGTGGAATGATGTAAGACGACCTTTTGTTTCAGTTTCTACCCAGATCGGCTTCTTGTTCGTGGCCTTTCATCCTAGTGCAACAGTCATCATTCTGTTCGTCTTCGTGACCTCGTATCGAGAGCGAGTCGCTGCAATCTTCTCGTGGTGTTTCCGATGTCAACGGCAACATGCAGGCATCTCTGTCGGAGGAGTTTCAACTACTGTCAATGAGGCTCAGCCCAATGCAGCTGCAGCAAGTGTGCCAGATATTTAATAAAACTATAAAAAATATAAAAAAATAAATAAAAATATAAAATAAATATAAAAATAAATAAAAAATAAATAAAAAAATAAAAATCGAAATGCATTTTGTTTTGATTTCATTGGAATAAATGCGTCTCTGTAAGTCGTGAGAATTCAAACCGAAGTTAACTTGAACAGTGAAGTAAACCTTGTGATGCTGCCCCGTATAACGGCAGGGTGACACCGGCAATTATGCATTCTTTTCAATGGCTGTAGTTTCGCCTAGAAAAATTGTTGAATGGCACATGCGAGCAGCACGCACTCTGCATGTTTACGTTTTTATTTTGTGTGCCTTTTATGTTTTTTTTTACTTCTTTTCTGTTTCTATTCAACATTCAACATGATAGTAATCAGCGAAGAAAATTGGGATCCATGACGATGTCCGAGAGGTTGCGACCGGGGTTCTTCTGGATCAACTCGAAGACGAAGTCGACGGAAGACTTCATGTAGACCTCTCGGTCGATTCCGGCTCCAGCAGCCAGAGCCATTCCCATCGTCAGCAAGGCATCTCCGAGTCCAGGGTCGCCGCTTGCAATGAGACGAATGTCCGCCTTCAGCTCGTCTGACAACGACTCGGCCCTTGGATCCGCGAGCACTCGGCCGAAGACATCCATATTTGCCTGCTTTGCTGCTTTCAAAGTCGAAATTGCTACCAGCTGCATTGAAACGCCACCGTCTGCCGAACTTTCAACAGTTACAGCGGGTTCAACAAACACAGCCAATGTAGCTGATGCCATTATGTTCGCCTTTCTAATAAAGGCCCTTTTGCAAGTCTTGAACATCGGGCGACGCTTGTTGGGGTTTATTGTTTCACAACACAAATGAGCTAATGACCAATCTCCGTTTGACCTGGCTTCCGATTCGATGTGACTGCTGGCACCTTGCAAGATACAGCATGCTTCGTCGTGCAGCTAACGGTCTCCCATGAGCCGATCGCGAGTGGCAGGCTGCCATTCAGGATGGCACATTGATGCTCCGGGCCGTCCTTTGGCTCTCCTGAAATTCCCGTTATTGTAATGTTTCTTGTCATTTATTACCGGGCGCCCAGTCGAAGAAGACGGCCGGTTGACCATTGAATTTCTTCCAGACGCCGTCACGTTTTGCCAGTCCAATCCAGGGGGTGTAACTAGGCTGCGAACTTTCTGCAACGCGCCGATGCGAAGGCAACCAATGCAAACTCCATACGGTAAAAATATGCGTTTTCATCCGCGTTATCGAACGTCACAAGCTCGGGAATCGCTGGCGTGTTGCCGACGCTCATGCTCTCACAGAAGTGAACCGCTTCGAAGAGCTCCTTGCTTTCAGCTGCGCACAGTCTCAATGAAAACCCCTATAAACGCATCGCCTACAGCTATACCAATAGCAGGTGTCTTCAGCCCAGTTTGGCTCCCACCATGGCTGAGGCAAGCTAGGACAAACTGAAAATTATTGCAAGGGAGCAAAGAACAAACGCTCGTTGTCTTTTTCGAGCGGTTTCGCCTGTAGAGGCGCGATGAAAACACAGAGAAGTAGAAGAAGATACAACATCAAGAAAATGAACGATCCTGCAATTCACGAGTTTTAGGTGTCACGAGACGCGTGGAAATGCGAGCATCTGGAACACTGCGGCTCTCTTATCAATGCCTTCGGCCACCTTTCCTGAAGTGCACTTAGTATGCTCGCAGTAGCGAGTTTAACGACGCTGAGCCACCCGGTGCTTTGAGAAAGGCGTGACGTGGCGAATTTGGCGTTGGACCTTCCTAAAGGCGGTTTCAGAATCTGCCGTCGTTTGTAGAGAGTAGTGGAACGGACTCACGAACGCTTCTCGATAGGGTTGGCTTTCGGGATCGAAAATCGGGATTTTCGGGATTCGGGATAATCGGGATTTTCAACTTTCGGGATAATCGGGATTCGGGATTTTCGGGATTCCCAAAAATCGGGATAATCCCGATTTTTCGGGATCGGGATCCCGGCCAACCCTACTTCTCGATCAACTCGAAGACGAAGTCGACGACGGCTTGCATAAAGCCCTCCGGGTTCGCAGCGGTTTCAACAGTCATCGATCGCCACAAGGCCCTCGATTTCACTTCGACGAAAAGAATTTCCTCCTTCATCTCGTCCGACAGGGATTCGACCCTCGGATCGGCGAGCACTCGCTTGTAGACTTCTACTGTTTGTTCCTCGCTTCTAACTCGGAAGATGTAATAGATCTCTCGTGCCATACCACCACCCCCGCACTGTCAACTATCACGCAACGGGTTCACTGTTCATCTCAAAACTTTTACATTTCACAACAAACGCATTAGAATCACGATTCTTGCATGTTTGAATACGACATTTATCGCCTCTTGCTGCTCGTGGTCGGTCGCCAATGCCTCTTCGGAGCGGCACCAAATGTGAGTTTCTACTCTTCCTCCTTCAAAGCTTTCCCTCTTCAGATCACCTACTGCCGACGTCGGCGCTCGAGGTCGTCGTCGAGCGGCGGTCGCCTCTTCCGAGACTTCACGTCGCGTTCGCCCTTCTCTTCGTCCTCGTTGCGGTTTGTTTTCCTTTCATCAGCTCAAATCACTCTCGCAGGCGATCTTTTGTGTGTGGTTGCTGGTGGACGCCGCCTCCGGGATGAGCAAGCCGGTGGAGACACTAAAGAGTATGCAGTGTTCAGAGAAATATGCAAATTTAGAACGATCAGCGAACATCTTCGAGGAGTGCCCACTGCCGGAGTACGAGCCTTTCGCTTCCGAGGTTCTTTACTTGTTGTTATTTACTTGTTGATAGTACAAAAAAAATCAAAGACTTCCAGGTGTTTCCCTACTTCGACCCGGAGCGAAGCGAGATCGACAGCTGCAACAGGGACGCCTTTGAATGGACGCGGCTTCGCGACGGCGTCGTCTCCTTCGACGAGCGCATCGATCCCGAGAATATTAACTGTCGATGCAGGTTCGTCTCAATTTTTGGATTTTTAATGGCAAATTAAAAAATGTGAATTAAAATACGGCACCATTCAGATGCGTGTCACATTTGAAGTTCCACGACCTGATCTTCGGTCCGTTTGTGGACCTAAATGCCACGCACCGAAACACGAGCGGTCGCGCCACCTTCGAGTGCGACATCGTCGAGGTGCGTCTAGCTGCACTAAAAAGAAATGAACTCTTCAGGTCGACTGCTGGCGTCGAAAAGTTCGAGCCCGGATCCTTCATCACAATATCCATACACAAATCTACGTACCGAGGTTGTGCTCTATTTTCTTTGGATCAAGATAATTCAGAAAGAAAAGTCGAAGGAGTAAACGAGCCAAGAAACTTAGCGGACGGTTTCGGCCAGACGTGCACATCATCGTCCTCGACTCGTTGGCTAGCACTGAAATGCGGCGGTTCGTTTTACATTATTTATCGTACAACTCGTTTCCAAAACAGTAAGCAAAATAAAATTCAAAATCTTGAAAGCTTCAGAAGTCTACCAAAGACGGTGAAATTCCTCGAGGAGGCCATGGGCGGTTTTCACTTTCGGCACAACAACAAACTCGGCGAGAACACCCGACCCAATTCCTATGCCATCTTTTTCGGTGACTCTTTTTCTTACAAGGGGAATTTTTCATTTACCCTGTGCACAATGACATAAATCTTTTCAGGAAAGCGCCCGAATCCCGTGGACGGACGGGTATACGCGGGTTATTCTTGGCCGGCCGATTGGAACATGGATTTGTTATGCCGGCGGCACCTCGACAACGAGACCTTCGTCATGAAAGAGTATAGACAAGCCGGTGAGGCCTTACAAGATAATGACAAGTTTTGAAAAGTAAAAAGTACAAAATATCAGGCTATACGACAATGCTTGGCGAGACGAACCGTCACTCGACGCTCTTCTCGTACCTCTGCAAGGATTTCTACGAGGCCCCCTGCCAGCACTGCCTCGAGTGAGTCTTCTACTAAAAGCAAACCAAAATTTTAGACCATATCGTGAGCTAATAGGACGACTCCACAACGTGAATGCCTTATTTCCACGTTTTGGAAACTGTCACGAACCGTACCACACCATGCTACGCTATCTGGCCCAATTTCTTCATGCACCGAGAGAAAATGGTTGTTTACTTCTATTGAAATAAAAAACAACAACAACACACAGGTCAGCCAAAGTTCAGCTTGAATGTTGATGTGGATCTCGGCCACAACAGTGATCATTTTTATCACACCGACGACAAATTTCGCGAATTCTTTGTCGAGAATCAAGCACAGGTTCGTTTTTTGACAAAAGTTAAAAAGAAGCTTCAGCTCGATAACGGGTTCACCTTTATCATCGGCGATCACGGTCTTCGTATGGGTCGTGTGGGTCTTCTTCCTCCGAACTCGGAACAAATAAGTTTCAGATAACGCACACGAAGCTCGGCTCCCGAGAGGAGAACAACCCGGCATTGATGCTTGTGCTACCGAAGCAGCTGCGTGATCCTGCCAAGGTTTGCTTTCCTTTTGGCTTTGAAAGAAACTTCAGTACCCGGCGCTTCACAAGCGACTACGAGAGAATGTGCTGAAGCTCGTCACGCATCTCGACCTTCACGCCACCTTCAAGGACATTCTTGAGGTCTGCTCTATTCTATCACAGAGCCCATTCAGGTATCAAAGAACGGCACGGAGTCGGACTTCTCGGCCGACGACGCGAAGGGCCTCGACGGCCTCAACGGGACATCGCTGTTTCGTCGTTTGCCCGAGCCACGCAACTGCAAGACGCTGCGCATCCCGCTCGAATATTGTCTCTGCGACTACTTTGTGCCACTAAAGTCGGTTCTTTTTCTTTTATTTAGAAGAAAGAACTTCCAGAGACTCTCCCGATCTTGAGAAGTCTCTGCCTCAATTCGTCGTCGACGGTCTCAACAACTTCACCAAGGCTCGGCCAACGATGAGCGACGTCTGCTCCAACTACACGTTGAAGAAGGTCTTTACACTTGAGTTTTTATAGAAAGTTGAACTACAGACGGTGTTGATCAAAGAGGTCAACCCTCGACACGTGCAGCGTATCTACGAAGTCGTCGTGCGAGTGCGGCCCAATTCGGGTGTCTTTCGGGTAATGCCAACAATGCAACTTTTCAACAGCTCAAGAATTCAGGCATTTATCGTGAACGACGAGGGCGAGTGGCGTTTCGTCAACAATCGTGATGACGAACTTGAGAAGCCGCCTTTTACGAGGTTTTTCTTGGCTCTGACTCTTCGTCACACATCCCTTGCCCCATTAGACTGGACGAGTACGGCGACGAGGGCTCCTGCATGAAGGTCGCCCACTTCGAGCCCATCTGCTATTGCAAGGAACAGAGTGAGTTTTTCGTTCCAAGAATAAAAAGCAAAAATTCTTAGAACCAAAGAGGAGGCGACGCCGTCGACGTCATGGGAGGCGTGGGCGCCGTGGTCGTTCGTGAAGGCGAAAAAGAAGAAACGTCGTCGCCTCGTTTAGTGCAGATCCCACTCCAATATCCCGTTTTCTTGTGTTTTTTGAACGAATGGAATAAAGTTTGAGTTAAAAGTTTGTGTTTATCCGAATTTTTACAACCAGAAGAGGAAGACGTTTTACGTCAAAATCAAAACTGGCAGCCTTACGAGGCGTCACATTCGATCTGAGTAATAGTGACTCCAGCCAGTTCAAAAGCCGTTCCCGCAGCATTACATGTCAGAGTCGTATCGGCCGTTTCGCCTACGGTGCCGATGATCTCACCAGCAGCCAAGTCGTTGAGCTGAATTTCACCTTTGATGCTGCAATGATGGCTGGACTCACAGAAATGGAAGGAATGGAGCCGGCGTCATTGGCCGTGCAAACAAAGGCTAGCGTCGCGCATCCGGCTGCGTTGTTTCCGGGTGTTACGGATGTAAAATCTTTTGCTCCCTGGTTGTTCATAAGGATTTCCACTAACGTAGCGGCACAATTCGCGCAGGCCAGGGCTAGAAAATTCAGAATAACGGCAAATGTTTTGAAAGATCCTACTTGTCGCCGGCGTTGTCGTTGTAGTCGTTGCTGCGCAAGTTGACACCATTGATAACCGAAAGTTGGAAGCCAGAATAGAAGAAATGAGAACCGTCCGAGGATCCATTGGACAAAAGAGGGATAGCGCGTGTTGTCGAGGGGTAAACGTGGAATAAAAGGGATGAGGTCGGGACGGATTCCAACTAGAAGAAGAGATGCATGAACAAGAATCTCCACGTGTTTCTTCTACCGGAATAGGCGACCTGTACGGCCTCCGGGGGAAGGGAGGTCGGAAATATGACTTTGCTCTCACGAACCCTTCCTCTTTTGAACAGAAGAAACAGGAGGAAACAACCCTCGGATATCCTTGCGGGCGGAAAATTGACTTGCGCCCGGAGGTTAGGAGGGAGAGGGAGAAGAAGTGAAACGTGGGCACTTGGTGCGCCCCCCACGCACCCCGGCCGGCGGCCTCCCTCCTCACCCCTTCAGAGAGGGGGTTCTTCCTAACTCGTCACTGCCCCGGACTACCGGAGACCCTCAAGGGATGAAAAGACCATTTGCAAGAAGGGAGGGAGAGAGAGGAAGGGGGAGCAGACCTCAACCCCCGCACGTTTTCCGTGCCCACGCCACATGTTTCAGGTTAACCTCATCAAAATGCCGAATTGTTGACTTCAATGTGCTCTCAATTGTTGCACTTTTTTGTCCTCTAGTGGTTTTTGCGCAGAAACCTTGCAGACACAGTGGACTTGAGTTCGACAACTGCCCTCTCTTCATTCATGAGGGCGAACACCTGCGCTTCTTCTTCTTCTTCTTCGAGCGTCTCTTTGAGGTCAAGGAGGGCAGCAGGGCACCGGCTGGTTGGTCAGGTACGCGTGGCGTGGAAATAAAAAGAGTGGAGGCAATATTTTATTCTCGTTCCGAGAAGTCAAACGAAGAAACTGCTGGTTCAAGCCGCAACTGCAGAAACAAGGAATGAGTAAAGCAAGTGAAAGAAAGAAAAAACTTCAAGAATAGCAATAGGCATTTGTGACGACTCCACCGGACGTGGTCCAGGTTACCGAGCCCGCCGAACAATCGAAAGTCTCCGTGAGAATGCCAGGCACATTCACTATCTGAAGACCATAGTCAAAACTTGAAATTTTTTGAAACTCACTCCGCCAGGATAAAGACGTACCAGAAGAGACTTTGTAGAGCGTCATTACAGCCTACAGTAAAGCCAATCGTGCAGCCGTGGACATCTGTAGTCGGCGTGATCTAAACAGTTTTCCTTTGAAACAAAAACGAACAATTGCCGGCGTGAAACAGTTTGTATGGCCGTCGGCTGAACATTGGGCAAGATTGACGGGAAAGCTGCACGCGTCGCAAGTATCTGAAAGGATTTTCAAAACGACAGGGTTTACGACGAAACACTTTCGAAAGTCTTTCAACGATTTCTCAAACAAACATTCAAAGTCTGAAACTCACCGTCAGTCTCAGTCGGCAGACACGAGCGAGACGCAGGGAATAGGATGAAGAGAAAGGGAACGACCCGAGCCGGCGGGTACATGCAAGGAGACCTGTGGAATCTCCCCGACTGTCGGGAGAAACGAGTCGGAAGTCGGACGAGACGGACGAGAACGTAGAAAAAATTGACTAATTTCCCTTCCCCGAGACAATTTCACACGGACGACGCCCACATCAAAGCACGAGATGTCTTTCTAAAGACTTTCTGAAGGCTCTGCGCAATTCTCAAAACGTCTCGTAATACGTGGATACCCATCCGCTGATGTTATAAAACGCTGTTGTTGGATGTTCAATTATCGTTAGAGAAGTTCTAAAAGGCCTCGTGAGGAATTACTTTTCCTCTTTCATGAGTTTGAAGCTGAGAAACAGAAACATATGACATTTTTTCGCTCATTACTTCATTTTATGACTTCCCAATCGACTTCTCGACAAATGAGAAGAGTAGATGAAGAGTCAAGTCGAGCCTACAAAGTGGTTGGGTCATCTAAATGGCTTACCTACAATACATTTGCGGACAAAATCCTCAAAACAAGTCCGCATAAGTAAATCCGCAAATGAAAGAAAGATCACCGCACGGAACGCAATGGGGCTGACAATAAATGTTAACGATAGAAGTCGTCTTTGATACCAAGGGGTCAAAAGGAATAGAAGCAGAACAAAAATTGAAGTTGGTTTCTTGTCGCAAGTCTCAAATCCGACGGTCGCATTGTCAATAACTTGTTAGTTTCATTGAAGTTCAAAAGCCGAAACATAACTGATTGCGAGAGTCAATCGAAGCAAAAGCTGTCAGTCGCGAGGCCACCGGTGCTATCCGCAATGACACTACTCGATGTGCAAGTGAAGGTTGCTGTGCCTCCGCCTGGAACAAACACGAGCTGAAACATCCATTGGTATTTGAACTGTCAATTTCCCACGTACCCCTGGAGGAGAAAGCGTGGAGTCAACGTAGAGGAGCGTTTGCAAGGCGTTGTCGCATGTCACCGAGAAGCCAGTCGTGCAGCCGTCCGCGTCCAATGCCGGCGTGACCTGTGATATGGGAAGGATGTGGGTAAACAGCTTTTCACAAACGTCTGGTGTGTAGCAATTATTAACACCCAAGGTGGCGCACGTGGCGAGGCCCAAAGATAATGTGCATGCTTCGCAGGTCTCTGAAAAGGTTTTTGGCCAAAACGATACCGCCGTCCAAAGATTGATCCTGAGATTTTTTAGATTTGTAACAGTAAGATTCCGAAGCACATTCACAATTGCATATTCGCACTAACAGGATCTGGAAATAAATGATTTGGGCCAGTCACCCGTAGGCTCTGATTCCCGATTCTTGACTTGAGCTGAGCGGCAACAATAGGCTGACATCCTGGGACTGTCCAAAACCAAGGCAAAGGCATTTCTAACGATTCTCCCAGGAACTGTGAGGCACAAAACTTACTCACCATCATCTGGTGTCACTGCACAAGCGTCGACTGAGGAAGCAGTGACGAGGAGGTGGAAAAGAAGCAGGAAGATCCGAGTCATCACTGTCATCGGGCAGGCGCCCTGCTCCCCCCGGCCACTGGACAACACAGCGAGTCGGGTTGGTGAGGAAGCTCAAGAATGAGAGAAGGAGGACGTTTATGCGACCCGTCTTCGTGGTCGAATATGCGGACACCCGTTCGAAAATCGGCAATTTGAAAAGGGACCGTTCGTTCTTTGAAGTTCTACCGCTAGTAGGGAATCTTCTTGCTCGACTCTTTCTCTAAGGCCGCCGAGAAATAGAAATTTGCCGGCAAACGCGAGGGTCACTCAAGGTCGAGCACTTTCAAGAAACTCCCTGCTGATAAAAATTCGAAAATTTATTCACAAACACGATACAAAGCTGAAGGTTTACAACTCCGTCTCCCATGAATACATCCAAGTGTTTATAAAGCAGTCCCAGACTTCTTTCCAATTGGTGATGGTAGTCAATACTATGGTTTGGATACCTGGGTCTGCGTCGTAGATCGTGACTAACAACTTCTTGTCCGACTCGCTCTTGACGACGGCCTCCACTGGATGGCCCCACCTTGGCACAACTTCGACAGAGTCACCGAGGATTCGCCTGACCGCTTGCCCACTGCTCAGTGTGCCCATGTCGCAAACGAATAACCAAAAGCCGATTTCACGGCGACCTTCCTTCCACTCGTCGATGAGGTTCGCGCTTCCACCCGTGGTAATAGTAGCAGTAAACAACGGCGCAATATAATTTGGCCATTGCATTTGAGTGAGATCCGCTGCACACGTCGCTTCAAAGAAAGCAAACGTCTGAAGCTCACGAATAGCTGGAGCATCATAAAAGACCGGCGAGAAGTTGGTGTTTCTGCCACGAATCGTGAGTTCCCGGACTTCAGGCATGACTTGAAGGAGTCGAAGCAGGTTATCTTCAGTTCCGGAATCGGTTGGAAATACATGAAGATGTCGAACGCTTAGCGGGTGTTGGGCCAGAAAGTCGAGTGCCTCAGCGTTGGCCTTGTCCAGGAGAAGTTGGTCCAAATCGAGACGCTCATGAAGGAACTTGAAGAGGGTCAGCATGCCCAGTCGCTCATCGCCACCCTCCACATGACACATCAACGTCTGCATTGGGTTCGTCCACTCGATCTCGTACATCCATTCAGGCAGGTCCTCGAAGTGCTCGTGAAATTTTGGGTGAGTTCTCTGTTCCAGCTTGACACTTATACAGAGTGCGCCATCAGTGACGACGAAGTCTGGATCTTCAAGAAGCTTCTCAACGAACTTCACATAAAGAGGCTTCGCGGGCTGGCTGATAGTAAAGTTGCCCAGCCTCGGTTTCCAGGAAATCTCTTTCTCGGAGAATTCCACAATAACGATGTCAAAACGTTGAAAGCAACGTCGATTTTGATTCTGGCTGTAGATGTTGTAGAGTCTAAAAGCAGTTGTTATGGCTGCATGAAGAGACTAACCTGCGGCATGATTTCGCCAATTGAAGAGCTGCTGGCGCTTCGGTGAAGTTCAGCAGATAGGCAATCGAGGCATTGTCGAGGTCGTCGAAGGGATTGAGAGGCGGCGCCAGGGAAAACCACTGCGAGTCCATTGTAGTGAAAGTGACGTCCGGCGCTGGGAGAGATGAAGACTGACGTGGAGAATGACTTTACTTCAACTTAAATACCAGTCTCGCGAAACATTTCGCACTTGAAACGTAACTGAAGTGTCAAAGTTGAGCAAGTGCAAATTGCTCATAGTACGCAGTGTGAAGGGAAGATGATAAGTTGGAGTCTTACCTCTTTCGTGACAGCAGCAGCAATTTTAGAAATCGCTCGAGACTGTTGTCGGAGAAGAGAAACCCATCAAAATTCAAAGCGCTGTGAAACAAAAATATTGTGTTGTACAATAGATCTTGGTCTCTTACGGAAGAATGAATATGCCGACAAGAGCATAAGTAATAAACTTCACCGACGATTGATTGCTCTTACCATGAATGTGAAACTCAATGCCATTACAAAGACAATACCAAAACTACCATGACTCCCTTTCCTTAACAAAAAGAGTGAAGCTTTTATTCAGGCACCCCAAGACCGCATTGTGAATAACTTGATGGCTTTATTGAGGTCAAAAGACGAAACACAGCAGTCAATCGAAGCAAAAGCTGTCAGAAGCGACACCGCCGGTACTATCCACAATGACTTCGCCCGCTGTGCAAGTGAAAGTCGCCGAGGCTCCGCCAGACACAAAACCGTACGGAAATGGCGGGGGTATGGAGGTGTCACTGTAGACGAGCGTCTGTAGAGCGCTACCGCAAGCCACCGAGAAGCCAGTCGTGCAGCCGTCTGCGTCCAATGCCGGCGTGACCTATTGAAGATGTGAAGGAGAAGTACATAGAAGGCACGAACAATTGGTGCGTAGCAGTTGGAAACACCGAAAGTGGGGCAGGTGGTGACGATATCTGTGGGGTAAGTGCACGCTTCGCAGGTATCTGAAGACGTTTTGTTTGTGGATAAACGAGGGTGCCGTCACGATGAGGATCTATTGCGTGTAAGATTTCCTCCATAACGATAAGTATCATGAAATCCCAAGCACGAAAGTGTGGTATCCGAAGCTTTCTTGAATACGAGAATCGACATCACCCAGATCTAGCAATCTTTGGCAGTTTCAGGTTAAGCGTGAAATCCCGAAACGCACTCACCATCACTTGGTGTGGCTGCACAGGCGCGAGTGGCTGGAGCAAAAACGAGGAGGTGGATAAGGAGCAGGGAGACCCGGGTCGTCGGTGTCATGATGCGCTCGCCTAACCGAGCTGCTGAAGAACAAAGCGAGTCCAGTGGGTGGAGGAAGCTCAAGAACGAGAAAACGACACGTTTTGTGCGTTTGGCCCTGTCTCCTTGGTGGAATATCCGGAGCACGTTCTTCTTCTCTCGACCCCTTCTACCCGTCGAAGAGACCCTTCACGTGATCCAGACAAGACTAGTCTTCTATTCGTTTGTCGGACCCTGCATTCGTCTGCTCGGCTAGCTTTGTTGACAAGAAAAGCATTGAAATGAAGCTTCAAGTCTCGGAGTTCAGTTTCAACGCCAACACATCCGCTTGAGACCCCAATAATGCGACTACTCGGGGAAGGGGGGTTGCAGTATTTGTCTGAAGTTCCTTATTTCGCTCAATGTCAGCCTGAAGTTCCTTATTTCGCTCAATGTCAGCCAAGACGACAGACCACCAGAATTGGGCAGCTTCTTGACTATTACGTTTCGCCGTGCGACTATGGGCGGCTTCCCAAGTTCGGGCTAAGGCGTCGTTGGCCATTTTTTCTATTCGCACATCTTTCACTGAGAAGACGACTGCGCAAAGCCATTCGGGTTATCGAGGGTCCACTTCCAGATGTCCCTCGTCATGTCCTCAAGACCGAGTTCCGCCTTCCAGCCCAACTTTTCCCAAGCCTGTGATGGATCGCAGACGACTGTTGCCACTTCTCCCGGTCGAGCGTCGGCAATCTCAAAAGAGCAATTCTCTCTTTGAAGATCGCTTGCCTTGTAGGGAACTTTCCTGCCCGACTCCTTTTCAAAGGCAGCGACGATCTCGAGGACGGTGTAACCACTGCCAGTGCCGAGGTTGTAAATCTGCAAACTGGTTCTGAAGTTGCCACAGATGATACTGTGCTTTCATGATCGTAAACAAATGACTTGTGAAACTTTGAGATGGAATTGTTTGAGCGCAAAGACAAATTGCTTCCAACGCTTTCAAGGTGCTATTGAATAGCTCTGAAGGAATCAAGAGGAGTCAACAAGGATCTAATCACAGAAACCTTCGCTTCCAAGGATATTCCACCGATGAAACGGACAACAGATGGAAGCTCACACCGACCTCTGTGCCGACGTGTCCCTCTCGCTCCAGGCGATCGATGACATTCACATGGCATCGAGCGATGTCGACAACATGAACGTAGTCTCGGATCGAGGTGCCGTCTCGAGTGTCGAAGCTGTTGCCGAAGACGCTGAGCATCGGACGGCGACCGACGGCTACCTGAAACCATTCACAATCATTTTGAGATGTGTGATAGACGACGAGTAATGAGAACGTTTACAGCACAACATTGAAATGGTATGAAACACGTTTAAAAAGATTGTCTTTCTCATCCCAGTTGTTCATCCCAGTTCTCAAGCAGTCAATAAAGGAACCATTTTTTGAATCGTAATCTTGCCCTTTTGAAACACACCTGACAAGCAATCGGAATGAGCATGGTGGGCAAGTTGGGATCATCGCCGATCTTGCCGCTGGGATGATTGCCCACTGGATTGAAGAACCGCAGAATGATCAGGTTCCAATCCTAAAACGCTTGTTCGCTCATCTAAAGTCTCATACAGGCTCAGCCTTGCCCAAGTCGACGAGGATCTGCTCGAAGAAATACTTCGACTGACCGTACGCACAAGAGACGCCGACTCCCGTCTGTGTGGTTTCCCTGCAAAATTTTGAACAGTTGCCGAAGTGCGAAACAATTTCGACATTGTTGCTGAGTAATGAGAACAAGCTGAAACTTACTTGTGCGGCAGTTCCTTGGCAGTTCCGTAAACTGTTGCACTGCTAGCGAACGTGAGGTTTTTCACGTTGTACTTCTTCATCACCTGAAACAAATTGCAATTTCTTGTTGTCGTCTTTCTCTTACCTGCAGAAGGTTCAATGACGTGATCATGTTGGTATAGTAGTACTTCAGCGGATCCTTGTGCGACTCGATAATACTCTTCAGGCCGGCCAAATGGATGACCAAGTCGAATTTGTGCTGCAGGAGATGCGTTTCAAAAAAAGTAGAACTGACCTCCTGGAAGACCTTCTCAAGTTCATCTTCGTCGTTCAAGTCGACTTTCTTGAACGGAACGGGCTTGCCTGTGATCTCGGTCACTCGATTCAGAGCAACTGAGTTTCCATCCGCATCTGAAAGCAAACATTGTTCTCGAAGAATGATTGGGCAGCTAGGATTCGTCGGAACACTTACAAAACGTCACATACCAGCCATAGAATTGGCGAAGTTATCAATAGCCAGGACATCATGACCAGCTTCCAGGAGCTCCAAGACGATGTGGCTGCCGATGTAGCCCGCGCCTCCCGTCACCAACACACGCATCTTCTCTTCTCACTGCAAGGATTGGGCGACTGAGAGGGTCGTCAGGAAGAAAAGGGAGAGGTGTCCGGTCGTCTTCGCCCCTTACTCCCGCCTTCATCCCCACTTCACTGGCCCAGATTGATGCCAGAGGGTGATTCGGAAAAACCTCACTCTTTGAAGTTTCTCACGAGTAAGGGGGGGGGGGGGGTGGTGGGGATGTGAGGAGAAGCTGCAAAATGTAGGATCTACAACTTCGGGGTGGAGACGGAAGACCCGACTAGTTCGGCTATCAAAGGACATCGCCATCAGACAAGGTCTCTCGAACAAGTTTGGAGAGGCTTTCGAGTAGTGTGGAGCCGCCCTTTGTCTCGGTTCCTTCCTTTCCGAACGGATGTGCGGTGTTGTTCGATTGAAGCGATGGAAATTTTCGGACAGATAAGGGGCGAGAGCTGCAAGAAGCCAGTTTTGCAGTGAATCGCGAAGAAGTCGAGTTTATGGCGAAAGTCAAACGACGGAAAGCGAAGCTTGTGGTGAGCTTTGTTTTCGGCAACTGAAAAGGCGAAGAGTAAACTTGGTGTTGACCGATTGTGGTGAAAGTCCTTCAGCGATGGTTTTACTGCGTTCCCATTTGATTTCCTTCTTTTGAGGAATCTTCGCAACCGCGATGTGACCAGCTCAGTATCTCTCTTCGCTTCTCTGATCGCATGACCGTGAGCTCAGAGGCTTCTCTCTCCAGCCGCTAAGCGGACGCGGCTCTCTTCTCCTCGGCGCGCGCCCTGTTTTGACCCATTTGTGTGCGCGCGTCTCGGCTCGCGCGCCGCCGCCGCGTCGCCCCGAGAGACCGGATCAAAGCGCTAGCCACGTCAATTCCCTCTTTCCCCTTCCAGACCTCAGTCGATCAATTCCTGGTTTCACTTTCAATGTATCAGTCTTCGCGGACCGTTCGTTTTCAGTGTGGAGGTCTTCGCTCCTTCTAGTTCATTTGGCTTACTGGCCAATCACTGAATGGTTGCCTTATATGCGCGTTCGCATTTTGCTCGTCGGTTTCAACTACACTTTATTCACGAATTGCGATGGAACGCAATGTTACTGGCGATCTCTCTGAGCAATTCTTTTCAGTGAACCATCCGAGATGCCTAGATGAGTTCTTCACGCAAGCCCATCATTATACTCTGTATCATCTTCTACTACATTCTCAAGTATTATCGGGAGGACTTTGTAAGCCTTTCCTGTAGTTCAAGACCTTGAAGATCAATGAAGGAATCGGTTATGAGCGTGGCGTGCGGGCTCGGCTTATGGCCGTCTTGAAAATTGTCGTAAGTCGGCCTCTTCTTCAAGTTCAATGTTGATCAGGACATCAGTATCATCCTGTCATACATTGTTCATGACCACTTTATTCACATTCTGGACGATGACGACGAAGATTCCGTTGAAGAGAAGCTGAGAAGCGAGAAGAAGCGTCAGGCCAGCAGAGAAGTAAGCCCTGAATGCACTCATGACCTTCCCAGAGCCCTTCTCGACGTCGGCTCTCTCAGTTGATATGGACTATCAACATCGCGGCCCAAGTGCACTACTTCCTTTTCTGGTTTCCACCCTTTTGGCCGGTCTTCGAGTTCTGTGGGATCTCTCTTGGACTATTCTCCAGCGCTGTGGTCTTCGCTTGCCTCTCCAGACTACTGAATCTCATCGTGTGGGCTTTCTCTGTACGTCAGTTGACAGTTTCATTGATCATGTTTCAGTTTGTGCCCGGAAGTCGATCGTTCAAGTTGGCGACCACAAATGTTCCACTGCTCTACTCCTTCATCTACTCGAAGAAGCGGCAAGCTCTCATTTCTACAGTTGCCGTTCTCGGATTGTCCCTGATCATGTGGTACTCAAGCGACAAAATGACGTTGAAGCGAATGGAGCTCAAGGTTTTTCTATCGTGCAAATGAAGAAAGCTTCAGGTGGACTTTGCCAAGGACCAGAAGATCCCTCTCGTTCGACTCGGCATCATTTCCGACATTCATGCTGGTGCTAGCGTCTACGCTTCAACGGTAAGCTGGCTAAAGTTGAAGACAGACTTCTCTTCAGGTCGAGAAGGTTGTCGACGCCGTGATGGCTATGGATGTGGACGCGGTGCTCATTGTCGGAGACATGGTCGATGGTGATGTCAAGCATATCGCGGATCGAGTTGAACCGGTAACATCCTCTTTTTTGATTCTAACTTTCCCAGATCTACGCCATTCCTCAACGATTCCCGACCTATTTCGTTACTGGCAATCACGATTACTACTACGGCGACATCGAGAAATGGTTGGGGATCTACGAGGAGAAGGGAATCAAAGTGCTTCGCAACGAGTAAGCCCCTCAGCCTGCCCTGTTTATGTTTCAGGCACGTCATGATTAAGGGCGTTTGCGTAGCTGGCGTCTATGATAAGTCCGGAGCCGCTACGGGCGTTGATGGACATTTGCTCAATGCCACAACGGCGCTCTCCGGCTGCCCCAAAGATGTGCCACGTATTCTCATGACGCACAATCCAGCTTCTGTCAAACAAATCGACCCTGAAGAGCTGGCGAAGGTCGATCTTGTTCTTGCTGGTAAGCCTTCATAACTCTTTATCACGCTTTCAGCGCATACACATGCTGGTCAACTCTACACCCACAGCCCCGTTGTTTATTGGTTCCTGCCCTATCTCTACGGCCTTTACAACCTGGACGATCTTGTGACGAGCGCCTTGAAGGAGCCGAAGCTGCTCGTCATGGCTGGCAGTCTCTTCCAAGGCTTCGCTATGAAAATGGTCGGCTTCTCGGAAGTCTGGCAGATCAATGTTGTGCAAAAATGAGAGCTTGAGAAGTTGAATAGAAGTTGACGTTAGAGAGTATCCGGGTAGAGCTCTTTCACTTTAGGAGACACCGGGTGTCTTGTTTGTTTGTGGAATAAAGCGTCTCCAAATTGTTGCTTGGATGACTTCTTTCGTTTGGCTCGCATTACAGATCTGACAGAATTCGATTATACAGACGAGCAAGTGTTGATTGCACATGGAAGTGCTAATTGGAAAATCGCACCTTGCAACTGCAACCGCAGTATCGTCCTCACGGTGCTATATTCTTAGATTATGTCTCTTCCATCTCTGCCTCCTCCACATCTTGCATATCTCTTCGAGTTCCTAAATCTTCAATCCGCTGTTCGTCTCTCTCGAACAAGTCACTTGATGAATGCCGTATTCCGTCGTGCGCGCATCCGCGAGCCCGACGAGATTGCCTTCGCCTTTTACTTCTCCAAAATTCACACCAGGCAAAACGAGCCCGTGCTCATGTGTGGAGTCACTGACTCCTCTGGGCGTACTGTTAAGGTGTCCATCGTTTTCGAGGACAAGCTTCCAACTTCGTCTTGCCGATATGCCAATCCAGTTGTATTGAAACATGTTCGCCCTGACCATTACGTTGTTACCGTAACCAACAACGCATCATTGGAAAAGTTCTTCACGATTCTCTTCAACCACTTCGGATCTTATTTGCCGACGAAAATGCTCACCTTCAACATCTCCTCTCCTCCTCTAATCAGAGCTGTTACCAACTGGATATACGCCCAAGGAAGAAGGTCTCGGTGGATGAAATTCTATTGTTCCTCGCGTATTATCGACGACTCCAGGGCCGGACACGCCAGGCCCCCTCGAGACGACAGAGAAGTCGGAGAGGCAATCGCCGAATGCCTTTGGCGGTCGGAAACTCAAATCACTGTCATTCGAGCGCCAGCCACTTTCAGCGCCGAACACATGAAAAAGATTTCCGAAAACGTGCAGCACTTTACAGCCTTCTCGCCGCAAATTTCAATCTACACCGATGAAGATTTACTAAGAACTTGGTCACCGAAGTCTCTCATCATCAATGCCGGCAAAACTACGATTAAGGCTCAAAGCGTTCTTGATTGGATCATGCATGAGCGCCGCGCAAAGAATGAACAACTCTCCGTTACTCTCCCATTTGGTAGTTCGAAGATAATCTTCGATGCCATTTTGGCGGATAGACAATTTACTGTGTATTTCTTTGAGCCAGCAAAATGTGAAATGACGATAGGTAGTACAAATGTTGTCTTGATGAGGCTAGAATTCTTTGAAATTCCACGTCCCGGCATTTGTAAAACTGTCATCCGCACTTGGTAATCGAACAACGTATTTTTTTAAAAATAATTTCACTGAAATATTGCTGCAACAAAAAACGAATAAAGCTTTCACGTAAGAACGAAAGGCAGCACCTAAATGTAACCAATTTAGATTTTACTGTCAAAACAATTGCTCGACAAGAGAAGAAATGGACGCAATCTGCACTAGAGAATTGGACAGCTCGACGTTTCCGACGGACATTCGAACCTGGTGATTGTGAATGTTTTCTGCAAATAAGATTTTTTTTCCGTTGCTCCAACAAACGTGTGGATTAGCCGTGAAAGATGGACGAATTGCAATGGCTATGAGTGCCGTTGGAGTGAACCTCAAGTTTTGGCGTCCACTGAACTCTTGTTTTTATTCGCAAGTCAGACCTGTAACGACGTTTTTGCTTTTCAGCAATTGTTCTCCATTCGCCGTGGCGTTCAAGAACTAGCACACTATAGTTGCACTCCTCTCCCAGCAAGATATCGAAACTTAACAATGCATACTTTGAAGAAAGAGAATAGTCCGCCTACAACATGCTGCCAATTATGTATGGCTGAGAAAAATGAATCTCGATTTGATCACCAATTGTGCATGACGCAAAAGCATGGGTTTTTCTTTCTGCGTTCAAAATCGCATTGCATTCGAGTTCGTTTACTGTAGCCCAAGCACCATCAGCAAGCGTTGCGATGTTGTATCTATGATGGAACTGGAAGCAAGAGTCGTGAGCCAAAAAAATATTAAAACGGAGAGATGAGCAAGCAAATAATAGTGAAAAGTCAAGAAAAACACACTTTGAAAAACGCTATCGCTCTTTTCGAAGACGGCGACGCTGCCTTGTGTGAAGAGAACTTTGAGATCGGTGATTTGTGAGAGCGTCGAGCAGTCGATTCGGATAAACCTTGATGATGTTACAAAAAATGAGAACTGCTAACTTGAGACGTCGAGTCGGAAAATAGAGCTTCTGCTGTTTGTGGCATAAATAATCGCTATGATCAATTGCGCACTCCCACGACGTTCCGCTTATACTGACCTTCAATAGCAGTGAAAGTAAAATGTT
Source organism: Poikilolaimus oxycercus (assembly GCA_034700245.1). Classification (NCBI taxonomy): domain Eukaryota; kingdom Metazoa; phylum Nematoda; class Chromadorea; order Rhabditida; family Rhabditidae; genus Poikilolaimus; species Poikilolaimus oxycercus. The sequence goes on from JAQIXL010000244.1 coordinate 33,020, forward strand.
GAGCACAGCGGCAGTAAATGTTCAGTCAAATCAAAAATCCTAACCATGACTTTGTAAGATGAGGGTTTTGCTAAGTGCAGCCGAATAACGTTGACCAAGAACACTTTTCCTAACTTCAAAAAGATCATATTTCTTTGCTGATTTCTTACAGCAATTGTTGTGCTGGCACCATTCTCTGTGACTTCACTTCCAAGGCCCAAGATCAGATTCGTTTCAAAAGCTTAAGGGGAATAATCGTAATAAAATTGTGAAAACATCTGCTTACGAGTAGGATAATCAATCAGGAACTGCGAGACTTTCCGCAGAGCTTCCTTGGCCTCATTAATGCCAGGATATTGTTGCGGTAGCTCCTGCACGAAATTGGCAGGATAGAGCCCACGCGAACCATCGCCAATAGTCCCGCGCCACCAAGATGAATCAATCTTTTCCACACCAAGTATGATATCGCCAGCTTTGAAGTTGATTTCTTCAGGCTTGGTTGCCTCATAGTCGAAGACTGCAAACGCGCACGGCGACAGTGGCGCTGAAAAGTTGATTTTTTTCCCTCTCTCTTACCGGGGCTAGTTGCCGACGTTTGACTTGTTGAGGGACTGTTCGGGCTGCTTGATACGCCGGAATCATCTGACAGAACAGAGTTACGAACGGATTCTGAATAGAAACAAACGAGAGGTGCGCAATCTTGAGAAGAAGGAGGACTTCGAGGTGCTTGGAGAAGCCTTTGTACGGCGTGCCGGTCGAAGAGAAGAAGAAGGGGTATCCGATGGAAGTTGAGTGCCAGTTGCAACTTTGAACACTTTGTCCGTCAGCAACTCCTTTGCCGACGCTCGCTTAGAGGCGTCGTAATCAAGCATAAGTCCAGTAAGCCTTTGTAAATTGTCGAAGAGCTCGTCGCCAAATTCCGTTTTGAACATGGGAAGAGTTACGGACGGATTCTGAGAAATGCGTAAAAATATGGTAAAGAAGTCACCTTCGCAAACTCGAAAGTCGCTTCAATTTGTTTGTCTTGAGTGTGTCTAATAATTGATACAAATGTTTCGAACATCACAATGCCAAGGCTGAATGCGTAGGTAAAATCATCAAAAGAGTAAAACAACACGTACCTGTAGATGTCGACCTTGTTGGTGTAATTGTCCCTCATCACTTCATGTGCCATGTAGAGGGGAGACCCAACACTAGATGTCATCGTGAGCAGCCCAGCTCTTGTAACCAGACCGAAATCGGTGATTTTCGCCCGTTTATCAAGCGTTAGCAGAATATTATCCTGCGTAATATCGTAATTTGTGTAAACAAACAAATACTCACGGGTTTAATATCCCGGTGTACGAGTCCTTTTTCGTGAATGAACTCGAGGCCCTCAAGACAGTCTCGAAAAATGCTCCAGATTGTGTCGACGTCAGCCGTGGTGAAGCCGTCTTCTTTTGCAAGAGCGTCGCGCAATGATCCTCCAGGGCAATATTCCATTTGGACTACGAGAAACTCTTGTCCGTGAGCCTGAAGACATACGTTCATCATTTTGTGACTGCGGAGGTACATACTTTTTCTATCCACGAATAGTGATATTCAACAATGTTTGGGTGTCTGAGTTGCCAGCACAATCGCACTTCGCGAATAATTCTATCACGGTCATCTCCCTTATATTCGATGATCTTAATGGCGCAATCCTTCCGTTCGACTCTATGGCTGAAAAGAGCAATAATAAGTAAGGAAGCTTGCCTGCCATAGAGAACTTTTCCGAAATTTCCCGCTCCTATTACGCCTTTTATCTCGCACAAATTTTGGAGTACAGAAAATCCATTGAAATAAGTGAGATCTGAAAACGTTGGTGACTTATTTGAGCGCTAACCTGAAGCGACCTGGGTGTCAGTCGCCATTGAAAGGCCCGCCTATTGATTATGTTGTCAACCCATTGATAAGAAGCCGGAAGAGTCAACCGGGCCAAGGGAAAGGGAAAGAAAAAGAATTTGTAAGGCTTAGTGATCGGGTGAGAGAGACATGAGAAAGGTTGCGAAATCAATTTCGTTTGGTCCGCCTCTTTGCCCTGAACGCGGAGCAAAAGTGTAGCCCGCCGACTAACCCTACGCACATTGTGTTTCAGGGTCGAGAACCTAGGCAGACGGGGGATTACCAACTGTTGTGACTCGCGGTTACTCATTGCGGGATTAACGAAAAGCGTGTTTGTCACGAGACCAAAATCCGTTATTTTTGCTCGTTTTTCTAATGTCAACAGAATATTATCCTGAAGTCGATAGTTCCAGGACTATTGAAAGAAATCGAAACACACACCGGCTTAATGTCTCGATGAATGAGGTTTTGTGAATGAATGAAGGCGAGGCCATCAAGACAGTCTCGAAAAATCCTCCAAATCAGGTCCACATTTGACATGTTGAAAATTTCGTCTTTTGCAAAGGCGTCGCGCAACGAACCGCCAGGACAAAACTCCATTTGAACTACGAGCCATTCCTTTCCGTGGGCCTGCAATCTCACGTTAAGCCTGCTTCCTTTCATAATTCAACCTTTTCTTTCCACGAATATACATATTCCACGATATTTGCATGCCTGAGACGCCAGCACAACTTTACTTCTCGAACAACACGATCGTCTACGCCCTCGATAACCTTGATGGCACACTCTTTTTCATTGACTTTGTGTCTGCAACAGGGCCGTGCGGTTAACGAATTTTCGGTTAACGGAATTAACGAATTAACGGGTTTTTTCGTTAATTTTTAACGATTAACGAATTAACGAGTTTTGGCCGAAAATCCGTTAATAATTCGTTAAAATTCGTTAATGTTTTGACGAAAAAATGATCAAAATTAGCCTTGAAAAATTGAAAAATCGTGGAAAACTCGGACTTTTGGCATCTCATTTTACTTTCTCATTTCAAAACAGGCTTATTTTTAAGTTTTCTAGCTTGTCAATCGGTCTTTTTGACGTAAATCCGGAAAGCTGTCTGATGCAGTGTCAAAAATCGAAGGCATTGTGGCAGTTTTAACGGATTTTTGAATTAACGGATTTTTGCTTGTTAACGAAATTAACGATTAACGAATTAACGAGGTTGAAAAAACTGTTAACGCACAGCCCTGCTCCAGGTCATCGAAACCGCGATTTAGAACGTTTATTTGATCGGTGATGACGAAATCTGACAGTGCAAGTGAGAAGCGGATTCCAAACTAAATATAATGGGATCAATTCGCAGTTTCATTCACTTACTCAATTGTCATTTGTCCGATTTTCGTATCGTAGCAAGCTCTTTGAGATCGTTTGCAAATAGCAACAGCACATTGTAAGTGAATTTTAAGCGCATGAATAAATATTGTAAGTACGTACAATGACTTTATTGGCTTCCTCGAACACATCTGAAAATTGTACCTTCGGAGGAATGCTCAAGAAGAATGTTTCTCTTAAAGGGACAGTGTCCTGAAAATCGTGGGCACCATGGCAACTGGTCCCATGACAACTGGTCCTATGACGACTGGTCCCAGAAACTGGTCCCATGACAACTGGTCCCAGGCATAACTGGTCCCATGACAACTGGTCCCGTGACAACTGGTCCCAAGCACAACTGGTCCCAAGGCCGTGACAACTGGTCCCGTGACAACTGGTCCCATATTTTCGTAAATTTGTCTTATAGCAAGTTCTACTGATCAAAAAGACCTGTTTTAATGGGACCAGTTGTCATGGGACCAGTTGTCACGTGGGACCAGTTGTCACAAACGTGGGACCAGCTGTCATGGGACCAGTTGTCACGGGACCAGTTGTCATGGGACCAGTTATGCCTGGGACCAGTTGTCATGGGACCAATTGTCATGGTGCCCAGTGTGAGTGCCAGCGTCAGTCGTCGATGCATCTGCCTCGTCTTTCGACTCATTTTGCTGGCGTGCATACGTAGAAACCTCGTGATCTTGAAGGCGAAAAAGATCGTAAGAGCATATGCAGCGGAAAATTCTGCTGTAACCGCTGCCAGCTGGCAAATCAGAGCTGGACGACCCTTAGAGAGTAAAAAGTCGAAGGCAAATTCAAATGTTCTTACAAATTCAGCGCCGATAACTGGTGTTCCAGTGTGTTCTTCTGCAAGCTGGACGCTGACGCGATTCAAAAAGGCAGGGGCATCACTTTCAGGCACGCGAAGGAATGGCCACGAGGCTGCTATTGGTGCAAAACTGATGGCGACACCTAGCAGTATGCGAATGGTCCAAGTTGTACGACCTGTCTGTCGGCTAAATCGCATTAGCAAAAGAGAAGTTGAGAAACCGTTCCAGCACAAACTGACGATAGATGAACGTCGATGGAACCATTAGGAAGGCGAGGTAGATAAGGTAGTTGTAGGCGATTGTTAAAACTTCAGCTAAAGTGTAATTGAGCTGGCAAATTGGTCCAGTGCACAGAAGCACTAGAGATCCATGGTAGGCAACGATGGCCTGAGAGTTTTTGTAAATCGAAGGCAACCAACAACTTGAGTTACGACCTCGCAGAGTGAAAACAAAGCATCAATTGCTGCCGTGAGGAGAAGGAAGATACGAAGATGACGCCATTCCGAATCGTTGTAGACAGCGAGAGAAGTGAGAAGGAGACAGTTGAGGCTCTAGAAATACTGACGAAACGAGGAAAATAAGCTTACGAAGGAAGAAGTTCCGACAATGAAATTGTGGGTATGAAGCAGACGAATAAAATCTTTCATCGTCAATCATTTTGACAGATGGAAAGAGCTCTTTTATTGCGGCTGATGATGGAGCAGGTGGAATGAAAAGCAGGAAGCAAATTCTTTAAAAGCGATTTCATTGTCTTTCTGGCAGAATTTCATCAACTCTTGAGCAGACATCAAAAGATGGACTACGCTTTCTACTGATCTTTCAACTTGACGGTCATCGTTGATCGAGGAAATGCTCTTGTTCATTTCTACTACCTTTGCGCCTGGCTATAGCTATCAGCCTCGCCACGGTCCGCGTCCTCGGCGGCAACTTCGTTTATTTGGCTCGGCCTTTGGCGAATGGACGACTTTCTGAAAGCAGTGAGACGGCTTTCGTTGGTGACGCACCCTTCGCAGTTGTTTCGCCGTGTGAAGGCATGGGACCGAGAGGTGATGAGGAGTGATAACAGCTGGTTAGTAGAGGCGGCCAGCGCTGTCGCGAGCGGCGAGTCTCCCCTTCCTTCCATTCCTTACAACAACCATGTCCAACGAGCAACCTCACAACCTCTCACCGGATTCCGCTTACGGGAGCTCGTCCCCAACTCCCAACACGTCCCCGTCTGTGAAGCTCCCCGTTCTGCCACCGGATGTCGAGGCCGTGCAGGACGAGTGCATCGCCAACTATGTACACTCAATGGACGATCCAATCTTCTTCGACCCTCAGAAGGTGACGGAGAATGCGCCGAGTAGTGAAGAGAAGATCGACTACATCTACCGATGTGAGTGGCTTTCTTTGTCGTTTACACCTTGTAGTGCTGATTCGTGAAGCGGAAGTCAACCAATCGCTCATGATGGCGGCGCAGACGCGAGAGGATCGAGAAGAGCCGGACGAGGGAGATGACGATCTCTCTGTGTCCGACGTTCAACCGATGGAGGTGGAAGCGACGCAGAATCAGACGGCTGCCGGAAAGAAGGCGAGTTGTGAAATGTTGTGCAAACTCGCTGTTGTTTAGAAGAACCGCTGTGGTCGCCCGCCCGCGACGGCGCCACCACCGACAGCCAAGGCTGCTACTCAACGTCTTCGTCGACAGAAGCAGAACGAGGAAATGGCACAACTTCGTGCTGCCATGGTTTGTTTTCTCTTTACACGAAGAATATTCTCTGTTCAGGAGGATCAGGACAATCTGCGAGAGGAGCTGAAGACCGTGGCCGAGACGCAGAGGCAGCTTCTCAAAGGCCAGGAGGACATGATGCGCAAGCTGCAGCAGATCGCCAATCAAGTCACTGGTCATGTTCCGAGTGCCTATGGCAACCGCTGTGTGCCACGTGGCAATTTTGGCATCTAAGCTGTACTATACTGCCCCGTCAAACGTAAACTGAAATAAAGCCTGCGTTTGCTGCCGCTGTTGTGTCGAAAGAATTGTTGTGAAAAGCAAGAATGCCGGTGCATGATGGTTACGTAACCGAATGAGGCAGGGTTTCGTATTCGAAGAGAAAGGGTCTCACATGCGGAGTGATAAGACCTTGAGAGTGCTTTATGCTCGCGCTGTCCAGCTTCATTGAAGGAAGCCTTTTGCCAAGACGACGCGTATTTGTGTGCATTTCACTCATAATGACAAGGTACAAAACTCTTCAACAGAAGTGCATCGCTACACTGCAAGACGAAACTTCGAACATTTTTTGAGAACCAGCGAGCTCTAAAATTGCCGACTACGGATTGGCGTCCGTTTCACTGGAGTGTCAGTCACCTGTTGCTTGTGGTTTCGTAGAAAGTGCAGCTTCTAACGGTCACTCTCAGCTGCTATACAATCATATGCTTGATGTTTAGAATAGTAAACGGTGAAACATTTTTCATCCTTCTATCCATTCCACCAGTCCGTTAAAGTTTCACCCGGCTTGCCATGAGCGCATCCGATGAGACCAACTATGAAGTTCCTGTGGCACTGCGAACGATAAATTCGATCGTAGGTTATTTCGGAAAGTTTTTTCTGACTACGAGTCAGGTTCTCTCCTTCACAGCAATCCTGATTCTGCCTATTTTATACGTCGTGGTGCATCATTCGCCGACTGAAATGTGTCTTTATCGCTGGTTCATTTTCGTCTTTCTCGTAAGGATTTCCTTCCTTGTCCTTCAAAGAAATCCCAGACGTCTAGCCTTGCCTATGATGTCATCGTGTTTGTGTTCATTCAACCAGTAACGTTCCCGTTGATCTTTGGCTTTGCCACGACTGGGGTGCTGAGCAAAATGGGCATTCCAGCAGGCTATCAGGCGGTTTGCCAGGTCACGGAACTGAATTCGGCTTCAGGTGTTGCACATGTGCGTTTCATCGATTTACGCCTCGGCATCTGTTGCGCCATTCTTTTATCGCTTTCAGGTGAAATCAATATGTTTTGTGTGTTATCGACAAAACGAAGTTAAATGACAAAGAATAATCCTTTATCGATGCACTGCACAATATGTAGATACTCTTGCCGACAACCTCGTTTTGGCGATGGCGTGTACGCACAATCGTTGCTGTCGTGATGGCAACTGCTTTGTCAGCTATGATACTAACAGTCGGCCTAGCACGTCCCACAGTGGTTGAACAATCAGAACGCGATGCCTATCTCAACAAGGTTTGACAAAAAAATCTTTCAAGCATTGTACTTATGTATGACTAGTAGTGCCACTATTGTGCTATTGTAGTGCCATAGAATCGTAATCAAACTTGATTTAAGATTTCCCCCACTGCTCACCTCTTAAATAGTCGCTGCGGTCCGGCACTTCTGCTGTTGGATGTCAACCATGGCCATTTCTTTCCTTTCGCCGTTAGCATAGCTGCGTTCTCTACTCTAGCTGCAATCGTAAGCGTCGTTTTTCTTTTTCACAGAAAAACTAGCGTGTAGGTAACAGGATTGAGCGTGTTTGGAAGTCTGAGGATCCTACAACGAAATTTGCTCACCCACAAGCTCTCCCTGCGAGTCTATCATCAGCACATCGCTCTTATACGCGTGAACGTTATAATGGTTGGTTGGAAACAGTAGTTCTTCGCTTTTGTTGACTAAATTTTTACGGCGTCGAATTTCAGATCTTCACTGTTGCTATTTTTGTCGGTCTGCCCCAGAGTTTTCTCCTCAGCGTATATTTCTTTCAAATACCAAATGCTACTTATCTTGTTAACTTTGCAATCTATTTATTGTGCCTGCACTCATTGATGTCATGCTTCTTAACGCTCATATTCATCCGTCCCTATCGAAGTTGGGTTCGCAGCTGGCTAGCATCTTTCCATTTCTGTTTACCATCTAGCCTCCCTCTGAAGCCTTTGTCTGCAGGTTCTAAAGTGACTGACCAACGAGAGGCTCCTGATTCGTAACATAACCTGACAGAATTCTCTGATCTTAGCGTAAAATTACACGTTTTTATTAGGGTTGGGAATCGGGCTCAAAAAGTCGGGCTTTCGGGCTCTCGGGCTTTTCGGGCCTTTGGAAAAGTCGGGCTATCGGGCTTTCGGGCTTTTCGGGCTTTTCAAAAAGTCGGGCTTT
>JAQIXL010000245.1:0-41146 GCA_034700245.1 Poikilolaimus oxycercus
CGCTCTTTTCTCTCATCTGCACCAAAGGAAACTTCCCCCTTTTCTCGCCCTTTGGGCCTCTATCGAGATAGAAATTTTCTCATTTCCTTCAATACACGTGGGTGGTCGCTCATATAATCCGCAATCTGTGGTGCGCGGTGAGCCGGTGGAGAGTTTGAGTTGGGCTGCTATGGGCAACGCCCGAGTTCGTCCTCATCCCGTAGTCATTACCTGACCCCGCATCAATCGCATTTTTATCTCTTTCCCTCACACCTCGAATTGCATCTCAAATCGGAAATTAACAATTGCCCTACTTTAGTTGATGTTTTTCAGTTCTTCGATGTGGACGGGGCGCCGGAGAGTGACGAGAGGAAGTTCGAGCAGGCGCGACTCTTCCTCCGCGCCCTCCTCGATCGCTTCTCCACCTTCCAGGAGTCCATTCATCACCTCACCGATATCTTCGCCACTCTGGTAATCGCCTCGACATCCATGCATTCTTGTCTCTTTCAGGATGAAAAGTTCCTGAGTCTCTTCGGCATCAGTTGGAAGGTGATCAACCATCACATCTTCGATGACATCATTTATCAAGAATTCCTCCGCAAGTACTATGTACCGTTGAACATCAAGGTCTTCAAGTAAGCGCCCACTTTCCTCGTTCATGTTCTCTCTTGCAGTATACCAGCGCTGTCGGATGATAAGGAGTATGAAGAGCCACCAGTAGAAGAAGTTCATGAGGAGACCCTCGAGCAATTCAAGAATAGGTGTGTCCTCCTTAACTCCAATGAAACGATTTTAGAACGGATGCAAAGTTGAGGATCTCCCTGAAACATCTTCACAAGCTCATGGTGACTTGTCGCATGATCTTCCAAGGGGCGGAATTCAAAATCCGCAACTACGCTGAGCGTGGCGTCCTTCCGGAAGTGAGTCTCTCCATTGTAGGAATTCAATTTTCTTCTCGCATTATAGCATCCGAAGGAGCGTAAGCGTAGGCTCATCGCCGAGGACCAAGCGTTCTTCCTCAGTCAACGCCGTCTTATGCGCTCGCTGGCCGAGCATTTTCGAACGGAAGGCAGCAACCTGCCGCCGATAGAAGACTGCGAGCTGTCGGAGAACGAGGATGCCGAGGACGATCGAGAGTTTATGAGCCGTTTACACCAACTTGTGGACAATGGACTGAGCCTTGCACCGGTTTGCCCCGGTGGACCTGGTAAGAACAAACGTTTCGTTTGAAGCTTGTCTGGAATATTTTAGGCTATGATGACCTGGGCGAGCAAACGAAGCATGTGAAATGCGAAAGATGTTCACAGCATCATTGCTGCTGTGACGCTTGTCTCATCTCACACACGATCGTCTGCGGTCTCTTCACCGCCGAGGAATCCTCCAACCTTCTAGCAGCGGTCAGCAGCCTTTCGCTTTATATGAATTCGAAGAAAAGCGAAAGTTTTCAAGAATTCAGAACAGAATTTTTGTTGATTTGCGAAGTGGCACCAGATGGTCTAGCGCGCTGCTATGCCCGGGTGCTAGTCACGAGGGCAAGCTGAGGGGAGCTCACGCTTTCCGCGGGTTCTCATGGTGTGGTTTTGCAGGATCAGGAGTCGACGGGATCCGGCGACGAGGCGGACATCGAAGACGATCACTTGGCACACTCCTCGTTTAGTCGAATGCTCTCGTCGCTTGGCTCGAACATCTTTAATGTTCACCGTTCAATTGTGAGTCATTAATTGTTATTCGAAGTTGGTTGTGTTAGACGAATGATGAGCATTTGGCGAACATCCACAATGACTGGGAGATGACGGACGAGTCGGGCGTAGAAGCCGGCAGCAACTCGGACTCGACTTCGCAGAAGTCCTCCACGTCGACGGAGGATGTGTCTTCAGGTGCGTGGTTGCATTACACTCAAACGTTAAATGTCAGACGGGACTTTGCATCTTCGTATTATAGGATCACCTGTGACACATTCTCTGTACGCGAAGGAGAAGCCGGATGATGAAGCCAGCACTCCCGTCCCCTCTGCAATTCCAAAGACGGATGGATGCGCAAAGCTGAATGAACAACTTTCAAAGGTATTCTTGAGACACATCAAAAACTCATGTTCAAGGACTTGGCGATGATCAAAGGAGATGGTCCACATCGAGTGATCAAGTGTCTTCCGGGCACAGAGAACATGGCCGTGTGGTGTTGTCTCTTCCATCGCAATGACTACCGCCGACAACTTGGACATGCCGCTGAGCTTTCGAGTCTCATGGATTGGGAGATCAACAATTCGAGAGGCAACGACGAATCGTAAGCATCTCTTTCTCAAAACTTTATCCTTCAGGCGAGAGGATTATATGAAGCGACGACCAAAGCAGAAATATCGCTTTGCAAAACTCTTTCAAAGGGTTTGGCTGCGACGATGCAAGGACGACGTGCCGAAGATGCCCCTCTCGGAGTTTGCCATGAGAATGGAGTGCGATAGGCAGCGAGCCGACATCTATAAACGAGCATTAGAGATTGTGGGAGAGAAGGTTTCTTTGAGTCTCGCTGATCCCCCTATTCAGCAGATCGCCGGGCAAACTCGGATTTTCTACAAACAAGCTCAAAGCGAAGTGCGCCGATCCGTCGAGGAACGACTAATGAAGGAAGCCGCGGAAGCCTGTCGCATCATCACAGAACGCGCCGACAACGTAAAAACTTTCAGCTGTTTACGATTTTCTTAATTTAGCGCCAAGCTTGCAACTGGTCCACGGTTCACGACCACATTCGCTCCATTCGTGACTGGTGAGGAGTTTTTTGCGCTCTCCTCCACTCCTCCGACGCATAAACAAAACTGGGCCCACTACGCACGCCATCGTCTTGCAGGCAGGATATCTCGTTCGGCCGATCGGAAAAACACCTGGTCTGCACGCTTTACGAGTACGAGGTTGCCATGCTGGCGGGTTTGCCACGACGAGGCCTCGCTTTCTTCCTCATGCGGAGTCTCTATCACAGCGCCCTCGGGGGTCGACTTCGACATTTCAAGGCAAGTTGTGACTTGAACAATCTTCACACTCTACAGGTGGATGTAGCGGGCACCGAGGTGGGCACGCCGATCTGTGACAAGTCGTATCGATGTCGCTGCGACATAACATGCACGTCAAGGATGGAACAGACGAAACTGACGCCTCTAGTGAGTCCCTGCTTGTTCGTCGAGTTTAAAGCGGTTTTCAGTACGAGACATCGCCCGAGGACGACCCAGTGCCGACCACGGAGACGGACTACACACTCGTCGGCGAGCTGAAGACCCGCTCGCGGCACGAGGCCCTCTGGACGGCCATCGTCGTCTCTCACACGGAGATCCTCGAGTGTCCCGATCTCGGTCGCCTTATCGACCTCTCCTACCTCATCGCTGAGGCCATCTGCTTTCAATTTGACGAGTCGAGAGCGAAGAGTGAGAAGCGATCTTTCATGTCGTTATAATGAAGCAACTTAAGATATCCCTTATGATCCGGTGAAGCACTTCAAAGCCTTGTGCCCCATCTATAACACACTGGACGATTGTGGTCATCTTCGGGTAAGATAACCTTGATTGGTAACGAATCCAGCAGAAACCTCGTTATCACGACATCGACGAGGCCCTTCCGAACCCCAACAATCCGCATTCGGTCTCCTCGCGTGATATGCGAACTCTCGACGAGCTGGGCTTCCCCGCATTTCTGGTTGCTGAACTCACGCCGGAGCTCGTCACGGACATCCTTCGCGATCCAATCACGTACGCACCGAAGGCACACGAGCTCCTCAAGCAAGTCACGCGTATGTTTCCTCTCTCCTTTCTATTAGTTGTCTCAGAGAGAACACACAAAAAGCTGGTTGTTTTAGCTGCTGAACTGCGCACCATCCAAGAGAATCTCATCCCACAGTCGGTGGACTACGGGAGCAGCATCGACGACGAAGACGAGCCCTTCCCAACTCGGACTACGGACATCTTCTGCGGCCCCTCACACAAGGTCATGCAGCTTCGAAAGAAGCTGAAGAAGCGCCGCGAGCAAGAGGCCGTTGCTGATCAACAACCGGAGAAATTGGTTCTTGAGTCTCAAGAGTTAGCATCTTGTATAGGCTCTTCCGGCGCCAGCGCCTCGCGAGGAGATCGACCCTCGGCAGGCGGAGGAGGAGGCAGAGCGAATCGCAGCGTCTCTCGATGCAGGCAGTAACGCTTCGGCGCTTGCAAAAGCCCTGAAGCGACAGCGCCAGAAGGAGCGAAAAACGGTAGAGTGTCGAGAACCAGTTGATCATTCATCGTTCTTTCAGGCTCAAAAGAAGGCAGCCGAGGAAGAGCGACGTCTCAAAGAGGACGAGGAACGTCTGAAACGAGAAGAGGCAGAACGCAAGAAGCAGGAGCAGAAACTCGCTGCCCGTCAACGAATGGACGAGGCGCGAAAACAGAAGGAGCTCGAGGATCAAAAGAAGAAGGCGGCCGCCGAAGTGGCCAAGGCGAAGGCTAAGGCTAAAACGGTCAAGAAGATTTCGCAATCGCAGCCGGCGGAGAACTTCGTCATCGAGGAGCCCGACTTTGGTCCAGTGAAGTTGAAGGTCGAGCAACCGCCTCGACAAAGGACGAAATCGCCGGAACCCGCACAGAAGTCAACGCCTAAATCAGAGCTGAAATTGGAGTCGAAGAAGAGTGATGCTCCGAAGGGACTTCCGAAGGCGGTCGAAGTCACGGCGGTTGGCAAGGCGACGAGGCCGACGGCCGCTCCGCTCCCCACTTCGGCCGCTGCCGCCGCGGCATTCATCACCGCTTCTGCGCCTCCACTTCATCCAATGAACACCAATGACGATGCGCACGCCGGCTTCATTCCGGGAAGTTCCTCCACTACGCCGAAGACCAACGGCGATGTCGTCTTCCACAACGTTTACTCCTCGGAATTGCGACGTCCTTCAGCCACACAACAGGTAATTTGTCTCGCAAGAAAAACGTCGAAATCTCACATTTTCAGCCGCCAATTCAACGGCCGACCACTCAGCGCTCGCCGCCCGTTGCCGCCGCACCGCCCGCCGCTGCCTCGACACCCCCATCTCAGCGAATGCAGGAGATCCTCAAGATCTACGGCTCGGACAAGATCCTCGAACTTGTCAATCAATCGTTGACGCGGTCCATTGGCTCGAGCGCCGTCGAACCTCCACCGGGCTTCTCGATGCGAACTGGCCACCATCACAATTCACCGCTCACAACGAGTCCTTACCCAATTCCTCCGCCGTCTCTTCACAGCTTCTCCATGCCCCTGAATATCAGATCGAACTCGCCAGCCTTGCAAGGCGCCTACTCGCAAGGTCGCTACTCCACCTCGCCCCTCGGTGACGAATGGCAAACACCGCTTGATCGTCTTGCCAATGAAGTGAGTTTTGTCGCTACGGAGATTTGAATATCCGTCGTCAGTCGTCATTCAGCCTCTTTGGCTCGTCGTCCCCGTACACAGCTCCCGTCGTGGCGCGTCCTTCACCAGGACCAATCAGCCGGCCCGGGTCATCCAAACCATCGACCAATGTATGTTTTACACCGCATGCACTCTCCGACGAACCGAAGGGTGGAGGCTTTTGAGTCTTTTGCATCTGCGCTGGCAAGCCGTTTCGTCACTGGCTGCTAAATGTTTCATTCTTTGCTAGTAACTTGTTTGAAAGAGGATCTTGTATACAACTTCCTCAAATTGGAAATTTTAGGTCCTCTACGAAGACGTCTCGCTTTTTGAGAGTGCGACACGCAGCGCATGGGAGACGGCTGATGCCACTCCGCAGCCACCGTCGTCCGTGCATCAGATAAAGAGCAGCCGCTGCGCCTCTCCACCCCAGCCACCACCACTGTCGACCACTCACGACACGACGATGCTCTTCACCACCGATCCCGCCAATCTCATTCCGCGTGTCATCTACGACGACGACTCGTGAATGCCTCGAAAGATTCACTTTCGAGATGAACCGTTGAAGACCTAGTCAGAGTCCCTTTTCCTTTCTACAACCTAACCACATCCCTGTTCGAGCCATGGTTTGGAACGTTTTTCTTCCTGATCTTCTCGCTACGGTGTTCTCAGCGTCCTTTCTTCGTTCCTTTTTTCTATGTATCTAAGCAGTGTAGATAGTGACATGAAGACAAACCATTGACTCTCTTTCGAGATTCTTTCATTTCCTTCCCTCTTCCCCTCACAATCGGCAACGTTCCGTTTGTCAGTTTTCTCCCTTCCCCTTTGTCCCCTTTGCAGTCTCCCTAACATACGCGTTGTTGTCATTTTTTAAGGGGAAGAAGAGAGTGGAGAGGGAATCCGCGTTCCTCCTCCTTCTCCTCTCGTCCCTCTTCTTCCACACAATCACGTGCAACAACTCGTCCAACAGAGCACAAATTCTTTTCTCGTCTTCCAATGGCAAAAAGAGTCCTCAACATCACGATCTTCGAATAGCTTTTCATCATTTTTGTTTATTTTCTTTAATTTTTCTTCTTTTTCGTTCTTGTTGTTGAATCATGGTCCCTCGGACCTTCTCACTCAGTCGCCCCTCCTTGCAGGCTTCACAAAAGCACCTTTGTACCCTGTCTTCTCATTCACTCCCATGAACACCTTCTTCCGGTCGGCACGTGAATATTTCTCGTGTGTCTCGGTGAAGTTTCATTCGAGTCAGCAACCTCCCCTCTTCTCCCTCTTTTGCTTCTTCCCACAGCGCACCTTGACAGTGACGGCTTTCCACAATGACGCGTCCAAAGCTTGACGCCAAAGTGCAGAGTCGAATAAACCGTCCGAAAAGAATTCCAATTGCATATGATGAACATTCAACGTGAGAGTGAACAAAAGGAGAAAAAGACAATGTCTTCGAAGGAATTGGAAGTGAGTACGTGGAAGCGGGCGAGGAAGTGAGGGTATCCTGGCAGCCATGCAACTAAAAAGAATCAAGCAGTGTGCTTGGCCCCTTTGGTCTTCGAGCGTTGACGCGAAGGCAGCACGACGTCGCAAGGCCTCCTCCTTCGAAAGAACCAATATGCAACTCGACACCGCGCGTGCGCGTTGCCGGGTCCGGCGGTCGCGGCTGAGATGCGGGAACTGTGCGTGGGAACCGCATTAAGTCGTGTGGGCGCTGGGCCGAGCGAATGGAAGAGATTCCCCCCACGTCGTCCTTTGAACTCCGGCCCTCTGCCCTTCTCTTCCGCCTCTTCATTCTCCTCTTCTACCGTCGTCCTCATGGTCCGATCACGTCGTCTAACCTTTTCGCATGGCCCGCGCGACTTTTTACCTAAAAATCACTTCACCACACAAGAGACGTCACTTTTTGGCGAAAGCGGATTAGACCTCTTTGATGCTCGGCCCTCTCTCCGTCTTCTTCTTCTTTCAATTCCTAAGACTGTAAAGGTATTCACGGCCTGCAAAGTCAGCAGCGCGAGGATTTCTCTTCGGCGGCAACACCGAAGATCAATGGGAGCGATTTGTCGGGCGTTGAGCGGGCTGAATCGCACTGTGACGCTTATACCCAACGTGACTCTTCGTCCCTCTCTCTCCCTTTCCTTCACCTCCTCTTCCTCCCTCGTCGATTACGCACGCGGAGGACCAGAATCCTGTTCGGGGTTCAAACGTCCAGGAGAGCGTTCATTCTTATTCCACAAAGCCCCAACTCGTGAGCGGTCGAAAGTGAATCGTTCAGATTGTTCGGTTCCAAAATATTCCCCTAACGTAAATGGCCTACAGCTTTGTTGAGTTTTAATATGTTCTGAGGTTGTGCGTGTGCCCAAGAAATTTCTCCTCGAGAGTGTTGCATGGCAACTTTTTACTCTCGCAACTCCATCTGGCTCGAGGTCCCCCTCCTCCGAGGTTATTTCTATTTGTTCTTTCGGAAATGAGAACTTGGTGCTCGGCCTTAGGGCACGTCTGGCGCGAGAGACGAAGTTCTTCGGAGTTCTCTCTGTCTCTGTCTTGGCACTTTTCCTTCCTCGTCCAGAAGTATCGAGATCCCTCTGGCAAGCATGGGAACCGAGTGACTCAGTTCAAATTGCACTGGATGAGGCAGCGTTCCAATTTACAAGAAACTCACACACTTTTTCAACTGCATGATTCCAACTGCACGAGTTTACAACATGGACGTCTGCATGAAAAGAGATTGTTCCTGGTGTGGTGCGTCACGAAAGAGCTCGAACCATTTTCCTTCCTCGAGCGCCTCGTCTTCAACATGCTTCCGGATCCTTTACAATTGATCTCTATCTCACTCTTTCTCCCTTTCTAGACCAATTTCGGAAATTGCAACGGCGTCCGAGCAACCGCAACAAATGAGAGCAGCGCGCATTTCATGGGAGGGATGAGGAAACGCCCTGAGGGCTGTGATCTCTACGCTCTCGTTGAGATTCCGCCTCTTCTCTCTTTTCACTCCTAATCCGCCTTTCGAGCGCAAGCGTTATTGCCATGTATCACAAACGCGTGTTTTAGTGATCGCGGCCACTTGCGTGCACGACGATTTCGGACTCGTGGCCAATATTCGAGAAATATTTCCATTCCAAATACCACGTCACTTGAAGCACACCACGTGCTGCAAGAACTCTTCTCCCCCATGAGATGCTGTTGACCCGCCTCGAGCAAATTATTTTCTTTTTTATGCATTTTTTGAGTTCTCTGTTTTCTCGAGAGGCCGCAACATCAGCATCTTCTCGATGAGCTATCGCGGCCAATTCGTCTCTCGTACTCTTCTCCGCAGCCACCACCCAAGAACAACATCTGCTTGTTTATTTTGTCTTGCCAGATGCTCGATGTGCGGTCGGACGCACGAGCGAATGTCTTTGGCTTTGAGACGAAATATACTGCGTGGGATTGAGCGAGAGGCCAACGTTCATCAAGGACATTCTATCCCGCCTCGATTCATCGACACCCTCGCGTGATTTCAAAATTCTTTCACTCTGACCCTTTGTGCTCGTATGTTTTTCTTGAATTCGAGAAACAATCTTGAATGAAATGCTTTTTGCGCACGCAAGCGCGTCTTTCTCGAGTTACCGTGCCGCCCTCTTGGAGAGGGCCACAAAAAGGAGGCGCGTGTCTTCCATAAAGGAAGGAATCACAGCATCGTCGGTCTTCTTCTCGTCATGTGTGAGGAGAGCGTGAGAGGGCCTCTTGAAGACGTCGCCCTCCTTCACCTCCTCGTCGCCCACCATCCAGTCAGCCACCCCCTCCTCCCTTCTTCGTCCCACCCTCTGGAGGTGTCGCCTTCCAAGGCCACCGTCTTCCTCCTCCTACACCACCCTCCTCCCTCTTCCACCCCCACGTGCCCCACTCCTCCTTCTCTTTCTCTCCTCCTTCTTACCATTCATTTCACCGCCTCAAAGCGCTATTCCCGGCCGTGATTGTGGCTCCTTTTAACGTGTTTTCCTCGCTTTCGCCGGAAACGTTGGAGGGTCTTCTTTCGTCGGCGTTCACACGGCGTTTTCACGGGCACCGTGCTTCTTCTCTGTGCGTTGACACAAACGCACCGAGCGTCTGTCTCCAGGAACGTTGAAGGGGGTTGCCATCGGTGGTCTCGCTCCAAAAAGAGGGAAATGAAGGCGCTTAGGAGAGAAGAAGAAGGAAGACCGCCTTGGGTCGATTTGATTGCCGGCATTTTTCTCTTCATTCTTTCTAGTCACATTCTGAACTCTCTCTCCTCCTCTCTCGCTCTCGACCAGACTATCGAGTCAAAACTCAAACAAAACACTTTGAATCAAGGAAGAGGAATTGACCCGGCCGGGGCGTGTCCTCCGCCCTCGTCACCGATTGTTTGACTAGCAACGAAGAGTGAACTGTTGTGACCGCCGAGGGGACGCGCCCGTACGTGGTCGTGTGCATGCACAAGGGGTCACTCAGACTGTCCAGCCTCTTTTTACGGAACGATTACTTCTTCTTTCAATCGTCTATTCTCTAGTCGCCCTCTTCAAACGACGAGCAGATGCGAGATGAGGAGACGCTGTACATCGCGGGCGTCTACATCGGCCTTGGCCTTCTCGGCTTCTTCTGCAACATCCTCGTCGTCCTCATGGTCTTCGTCGTGCCGGTTCGCTTCACATTCCTTTAAGTTGGACCCAATGAGACGTTATATGGGAAGCCCATAAGATGGGAATCCTCGTGGTAGTTCCAGCAGCGAGCAGCTCGCTCTCAAAGTCGTCACTCCTCAAACAGAAAAAAGAAGGAGCAAATCACGCGTGCAACGGAAGGGGCTCTCACCCTTCTGTCCTCCCTCCTCCCTCGCTGCCTCTCATCGCCTACGCCAGGAATGACGGAAAGAGAACTGTTTGAATATGTGCTTAGGGTGGAGAAGTCGAGGGAGGGAGGGGGGAGCTATGTGATATGTGATCCGGTGGAATCTCTTAAGTCCAACAGTCACGGGTTCTTCATCCATTGAAAGAGAATTCCATTTCAGGTCTATCATAAGTCCGCTTATGTTCTCATGGCGAACATTGCGATTGCGGATGCCCTTCAGAGCGTGATCGTTGGTTGCTACGTCGGCTCGGTGCTGCTCTCCGAGCCCATCTGCGATGTAATCCAAACAACCTTTATCAGCAACAACTCAGCAGGTAAACTTGACGAAGAGTGTGAAGAGCATGTCGTGAAAAAAATGACGTCTTGAGAGCGAGGGGGAATCATGGAAAAACGCCTTCTTTCATGTTTTGCCACATTCCTTCTTTGAGAGTATTTCTGGCCTTGGGAGGTTCATTCATGCTTTCCTTTGCAATCAAGCCTTAGAGGTCACGCCGCGTCAAGGAGTTATTATGCCTCACTACAAAATCGAGTTCCTTCGCCCAACTCGCAAACATTCAGGAACTGAATGATGTGTAGAAAGAGGGGAATGGACGGCGTGCGAAAGTGTTGCCTTGCAAAAGTAGAGGGAGAAGCCGAAAACAGGACCGGAAATTGAGCCCGTTGGTCTCACATCCGCATCTTCCTTATCGTTCAGGGAAACCGCAGATGGGAACACGACGAACTTTGCAATGCATCTGCAAGACTATTTTTTAGTTTTAGTTTCTACTCTCGGCACGTTTTCGACCTTGAACCTCACGGCGCTTCACGCGAACAACGAACACCTTCAAGAAATATCCACGAGTTGCATCGAAAACCCTCATGGAGTCAGGATCTCGCACTTTGTTTCGTTATTGACAATCAGCGCTTGGTGAGTCAACGATCAGTGACGAGTTCATTGAAATGCAGGTTTGCCATGATGTACACATACGCGGCCCTTGGCATCAATCGCTGTGTGGGGACCTGCTTTTATCGGACCAAATTGAGGAAGCTGAACCGGGCACGATATGCGGGCCTCACTGTTCTTGTTATTTGGGTCATTAGCATTCTCGGTGGTAAGTTGCACTTTCAAAGTCTTTAATGAAGTCGTCCCTTTGCAGGAATCATAGCCACATATCCGACTCCAATCATGTATGTACAGCGTCCTCTCTGGACAATGCGATTTGTGACGACTTCCTATCGATCTTCACTCTTTGTTGTCTTTAACATTATTGTGAATATTGTGTCCATATTTGTACAGGTACGACCTGAACTTCTTTAGAGAATGAGTTGTTTAGTGGTGCTGTTCGGCGATGGTGCTGACGACCGTCCGACAAATTCACAGACGAATCTCGAATCATACGATCAGTGGCGCGAGCGCGAGACGGTCTCAGAAGCAGGTGAGAGTTGAAGGACTTCTAGCCACAGCCAATCGTTACGTGCTTCACTGACTACATTTCCCTAGTCAAACTGATTAAGTCGCCAGACAGCCAAGCGTCGTAGACCACTGGACAAGTGCAATTTGTTAATTGTGAGCGACCGACCCGGACACGCCATCCGCTGAAATCAATTTTCAATCTTGCGCGTCCTGCCAGTTTTCTGCGTTGACTCTTGACGACCAGTGGTTCGGAGATCAAAACTAATACTGCACCCTTGAGCCGCATGAACAATATTGACACGAAAGCTTTCAGGCTCGTCTCTCCTTTCAATTCTTCTATCCCTCCATCATCTGTACATTCTCGTCGTTGATGTTCTTCAGTATGCCCTTGTACTCGCATCTCATGACTCGGTGGCATTACTTGGTTTCGCATTTGGTATGAGGATCTCTTCTTCACTAAGAAATTCTCCAGGTGTGGCTCATCAACCACATCTGCAATCCATTTATCTACGCCTATTTCAATGGCCGAATGCGAGAGACGTTGAAGTTGTGGACGCGCTGCGAGAAGGACAACGGGCATTCGTTGGTGTCGCGACTGCGAGGCAATACGGCGGCCCTAGCCACGATGACAGCTGGTGAGTGGGAGAAAAACAGTATTTTGACTCTCAAGACCGGCGATCGACTCGAGACTTCACCGTGACGATGTCCTTACGGCCATCCTCGTCGGCCGGGCCCTCGTTGAGCGGCATGGGAAGGCCCTTCAAGAAGTTTTCACTTCCACAAATCACACTCAACGACGAGATGAAGTAAGCGGGTTGAGGAGTAATGTAGTTTCTAGTTGTAGAACTTATCGACCACAAGTGATCAGGCCAACTCTGCGAAACTGCAAGACGGCGGCAGGTGCGGCAATCACTGAGGAGACGGAACAGGAGGAAGCCAAGTCACCAACTAAACCAATCGTAAAACTTCTTTTCTCTCCTTCAATAAAGAGGATCATTCAGACTCCAATGGGATCACCCGATGGCTTCATGAGAAAGATCACTTTGTGAAGGAGAATTCACAAAACAAACAACGAACAACGATCTCGATCACACTTTCTGCTCGTCGTCCACTTCTCTTCGCGTGTCGGCAATGATCTCATCCCTCTCTCTACAGGCACCTCTCACTGCTGTTGTCATTCGTGTTTCCTCCGATAAAACGGTTTGTCTCTGGCGGTCAAGAGCAAAGTCGATCCTGGAGCGCAAGGGGGGGGGGGGGGGGCAATCGATGCGCACAGGTCAATCCGTGAGGCGCGATTCGCGCGGCATTGCTATGAGCAAGATCAGCAGAGCGCGAGGTCTCTTTGAGTCTTGGGATGTCTCACCGGACATGCAAAACCTTCGAGTGCATTATTTTTGTGCGACGGAATATAAGCCTTTGAGACCGACCATTCTGTCCTTTACTCAAGGACGTTTTTGTTCAACAACGATTGCCCGCCATCAGATCTTGTCTCGTTTCTTTGTGTGTTTTCTCACTAGAGCGCCAAACTTACTCCCGGTCCATTTAGCACCTCAAACCTTTCAGAAGTTATTCGACTTCCTTTTCACCCCCTGCACTGTTATGCTTCTTTGAAATGTTGAGTGACTTCGATCGTCAGGTGTGTTTTTCGCTACTTCAAAACACTTTTTAGGAGCAGGAAGGCGAGCAGGTCGAACAACCCACGACTTCATCGTCGCCTGACTCTGGAACTGGCTCGACCTCGTATGAAAATCCCGACTTTACAATTCCTTCTACCTCATGCACTGATTTGGCACCCGTAAGTAGTGAGGTCAAAGCAAGAACACGCGGTCTTTAGATGCAACCGGTACAACTCGGGACTAGTCAAGCCGCTCAAATGACGGAGGCACCCGCTCCAGTCCTCTCTTCGGTTTACACGACGCCAACAAGCCTCTATTATGCTTCACAATCAGCAATGCTTCCCTCCGTGGCAACTGGATTCAGCGCATTTCAACCCGTTGTCCATTCAACAGTCAGCAGTGAACAAAACGTCGCCTCCGTTGACCACAATCCGTTCTTCTTTCAAACTCCATATCCACTTTCGAATGTGTTCGCCGGTGCTCTTGTGCCCACGCCTTTACCGGGAGCAGAAGCGCCTCAAACTAGCGACAACGATCAAATTGCTGCCTCGGTATGTGCATGACTTGTAGACACTCTCAGACACTTCAGGTTAACACCGCTGGTGATGCCTTGGCCGTTGCAGCGACAGTTCTGGAGAAGCCCGAAGTGTGCGCCCTCTTCGCCGATCCCGAAATGCGTCGCCGGCAGTTGGAGCCTTTTGTTCAGATGGCCACTGTTCTGTGCCAAGAGCAAGGATATGCGCAACCTTCGAAAGAACAAGTAAGTACGATCGTGTTCTAGTAAATGCCTGAATGCCTAGATTGATGCTACCGTCATTCAACTTACAACCATGGACAGTCTGCAACTAGCTCGGCTTTACTTGGAAAAAGGAATTGCCGCGCCGACTGGTGATGAGCATTTTGATCTCTCCGTGATTGCACATTCAAGCGAGGCAAGCAACTTTTTAACACTTTTTACATGTTTTACAGGAAGCTGTTCCTTCAAAGGCATCGAAAAAGATCAAGGCTCGCGAGACCAAATTGAAGCCCACCAAGACCCCAAATAGGACAAAAAATGCTAAGAAAACGATGCCAAAAGAAAAGAGCTTGCAAAGAATGCCCAAAGAGAAATCCAGAAAAGAAACGGTGTCTTCAGTAAAGAAGAAGAAGGACGACTCTCCACCTCAACTATCACCACCAATCAGAACTTTGAAACCGAAAGAAACAAAGAAGGTTGAGAAGTTGGAGCCGCGGAAAGGCAGCGAAGAAGATGACCCACACAAGCAGACGACAAAGTCGTCTAAAGGACGCGAGAGGAAGAAGCGGCGCAGTTACTCTCCCGATCCCTCTCCTGTCAGGAAAGTGGTGAGTCCAACATTCATCAACTTCTTTTCGCTTTTCTACATAAATCACCACCATCTGTTGCAGCTTTCACCTTGCTCAACAGCTGCGTCCGAGGAACCACCAGCAAAGCGTGGCCGTCTTCAGTTAAACGAAGACAAAAAGATGAAGCGGCAAATGGAGCGTGAAAAACAACGGCGTAGACAGCTCATGGAAGACGATGACTATGATCCAAAAGAGGAACAAATGGTGAGAGACAAGAACTTCCATATGTCTGTCTTTAGGGAGGATCGCTTGGGAACATCTGTGCAGCCAAACGGACAACGCGAGTTTCGAACAAGCATCAAGTGATGAAGGACCATAGCGACTCGGAAGAGGAGGGAGGGACAAAATCAGAGGAGGACGAGGAGGAGAAGAGCTCGTCTGAAAACAAGGAGAACGACGAGAACAGCGATGATTCACTGTCGCCGTGCCCTCGCTTGAGTCCAATGCCTCGTGCGGCTGACTTCGAGGCGCCTTCACAGCCACGAAGGATTGTTCCTGCTTCGGCTGTGAAGGGCCATCGGCCGGTTGAATCGAAACCCATTCCTCTTGCCAAACCACCAACATCTCGACGGTCGACAGTACGGCCTCGTATGAAGGAATATCGTTTTGCACATTGGCATCCCGAAGATGGCAAGCTGCCAATTCCCTCGAATTTCTTCAAACCTTTTCCTAGCTGAACAGTCTTTGTGTCTCCGGTTTCCATATGTGATCTCTTTGTGTTCGCTGTGAAATAAAGCCCAGATCACCAGATTTATTCTTTGTCCATTCTTCCAGTACTTCAAGTCCAGAACGCGTACACGTATTTCTTTTTGTAAAACACCTTAGCCCTCCGAGGGGCTCCGACAACAAAACCAGAGTTTCTTAATAATCCAGTTAACCAGGCTCACAAAAGGTATCTCACAAGTGTGTACATCAAGGGCGGGGGAGCGGTGGATGAGCCTGTCAAGCTCAAGACACGACGCAAAGGCGGATTTTTCATCACGTTTCACAGGGACCAAATAAAAGGGTAATCAAGAGGATGAGGTAGAGTTAGACCCTGGATCCCAAGTGACTAGGCGAGAGTTTTTCGCAGAAAAGTAAGGAACAGATCATGACCGTCTTCGTAAGCTCGACGAGGGCGTGGAGGAGGACGTGGGCGTGGAGGTGGGCGTCGTTCAGTCCTTCGTCGCTTGAGTGTACTAACGCTTGAGCGTTTACGTTCACGTGCGGGTGCGTTCGGGAAGTGCTGCCCGGAGACTTCGAAGTGTTTTCGGGATGAGTGGAGTAGCGGGCGAATCGCTTTCAACGACTGCAAAGAGTGGTTCTTCACTATCACGAAATTCACGAAACCTCGGATGTTTTTCGTTGGGTGAAAAAGTCGTCGTCGCGATTGATCGTGGTTTCTTTCTTGCGTTACAGTGTACGATCTTCTTTAACAGTTGTTCGCATTACACGGGCTATCGACCTAAAGATTTTGTCTCACTTTTTAGTATTTTCATACCTTGTCGGTGTTTCTCGTGTTGTTTTTGTTGAAAGGGAAGAGAGTACAGGATTTTGGCGGGCTTGCGGGGTAGGGTGTGGCGTGACTTCTCCAGAGTTGATCACCAGTTGATCACCATACATAAGTGTGACGTAGACCGTCCTCGTTGTCGTTCTCGGCATTCACGTTGACGTTCTCGATGAGCGTGGACACGTTTCCAGTCGACCTTTCCAGACCAGTCCATAGGTGCTCCAGGTAGCCGTCCGTTGTCGTCCATGTCGAGTCCGGGAGATTCCTCCTGCAAGATTTCCAATTAAGTTTTTCTTTCAAAGCCAAAACCAACCTGAAGGCGAGGAGGTCGCCGTCCATCAACCACACAAAACACACCACAAGCACAAAAATGTGCTACCCCGCAGGGTAGCCAAAACCCTGCAAGACCAATTCGTTATTCTTTGAACTTCAAATTTAAAGAATTTAATGAACTAACCTGTACTATCTTCCCTTTCGGTGCACTACAGTGTACTATCTTCCCTGTCGGTGGGAAGATAGCCACCTAGTGGCACCCCATAAAGGGGAAGAACGGCCAAAAGGCCTGCAAGCAGTTCAAGTTAGACTAAGAGTAGAATAGAAATGGCTCGACGCAAAGACTCAAAAGGCGCGTGACGAATAGAGTAAGAGATGGAAGAGACAGACAAAAACTAGAAGCGATGGCAGCTGTGGATTAGGAACGAATGGTCCTCCACAAGGAGGCACGGAGTGAGGTCACAGAGAGACCCTCAAACCGGATTTGCATGCAAGACCCATAAATCGATCGCTGTGAACGAAGATCTTCACGAGTGACAAAGACTCAAAGGAACCGGTTAAGACTGGTGCGTTTTGTAGTGAGAATGCCAACTTTCTGGGTTGTTAGAGCATTGAAGACTCGGTGAATGGCTTGAAGGAAAAGCGCCTCGGGCGAATCGATAGCGGCGATGGAAAGAGGAAGCGGCGAATGCCTAGCAACAGCGGGGGCGAGCGCGTCGTTCATTCGGGAACCTTCTAGGCTACATGCTGACAATGACATAAGACGAGAAGGCGGTTAGGTTTCGAAACATTGGGCAAGATTTTCGTTGGCCCTCTATCGCGTGGCAATGGGGCCTGACGAAACGACTGGGGCGTCCTCGATCAATGCGGGACCCGGGCCAGTTCAACAGCACACACTTACCCCCCCCCCCCCACGCCCGCACCTCTTTTTCCCTCTTCAATTTCACATTCGACCTCAAAACGGACAAGGAATGTCGCAATGGCCTTCACCTTCAAAGACGACTTTGAGATAGAGAGACTCGAGAGAATTTCAACTTGAAATCAGATGGAAAAGCCATTTCTTTGCGGTTTGAGACCTCCCAGGGTGGTGTAAATAGTGAGGAGAAGCGAGAGAACGGCGAGACACGAGGAGTCTGGAACATTCACACAAACATTTATAGTGTGAGACCGCAAACCAGACAGACAGCGATAAGACCGATTTGAAAGGGAGGGCCATGAAGAGCCTAGAGATGTAAAAGAGAACGTGGAAGGAAGAGAATCACTAAAAAGGCTTTTCGTGAATAAAAGAAAGAAGAAAGAGAAGTGAGAGGAGAATGCCTTGTCATGTCTTGTTAGAAAAACGTGGCGCGTTGTTGATAAGACTCTTATAGTGATGCAAGCGAAGGCGCTATCGATTCGATTGGACGGACCACGGCAAGAGAGGGATTTACATGAAGAAAAGGCCCCCCCCCCCCATTGTTCCCTCTCCAACAAGGATCCCGACACGTCTCGGCGCCCGACAAATAAAGACGTGGCTGTGACGAATCATCGCACGGCGGTGTCCCGCCTTTTACACACAAATGACAAATTTACGAAATACATTGTGAGAATTGCACAACCATTTATCACCACTGATTCGCAGTTGGAGAGACTTTGTGAGGGATACTTTGTTAGTTGAAGATGGACAGAGAAAGTTTTAGAGGAAGAGTTCAAGATCAAGGTTTGGCAGGTCGGAGCACGGCATTGTAGAAGACCTAAAATAGCTTTCGCCTATTTGCCGAGTCTCACGAAAGACGAAAAGCCTCATGGCCAACATTCTCCATGAACTCGAAATTGTCGCAGAGAATTTTCTGGAGCGTGAGCTGGCGAATGTTATCGAGTTGTTCTGCAAAACGATGCTTATCTCTCGTTCTTACCGGAAGTGAATGGCTCGTAGATGTCTCCAATTCTCGAGTTCTCGTAATAAAAGCGGTCGTGAATTTTGATTGCTCGAAATTGTTCAGCAATAATCCAGGTTCCTGTCCGTCCCAGCTGAAAGGAATTCACTTTCAAAACAAAACGAACCAGCCCGGTTCCGGTTCGAATTTCACTCAGCATGCCCACATACAAATCAATATCATCAACATCATCATATATGTTTGCTAATGCCTCAACATCCTCGTCCTTCATCGACCCTCGAAGGTCATCGAAATCATGAGCTCTTTGTAAGCCAACCAATTCTCTAGAAATGTTTTGTAGTGTTTCCTCTGCTTGCCGATAGTTGTTGTAGCTGGGCACGCCGACTTCACGAGCACGCATGATATTTGTGGCGGGTAAGTCGATACCCGACGCGGGCTCACCTCTCGTCTCAAAGAGCTGATTGCGAATCGGAAACGAGAAGAGGTGATCGACGCGTCGAGCGTTTGCAAAGAGGAAGCCTGATAATAGTGGTTGCTCTCACAAAAGGGCCATCACAAAAGGACCTTCAGCGAGCGACTCGATTTGTCCAGCCGATGCGTTGTAAGCGCTGTCTGCGTAGAAAATATTTGCGCCCAGATCTACGGGCGAAGCGATGAAATCCGCACTAACAACTCCTCCACAGAAGATGGCAAACGCTTACTTGTTGTTCAGTCTGGGGAAGAAGTGACGCACTTGCGAGTGTCCAAAGCGAAACGCTGTTGTTGTGAATTCAAGCGTGATGGCGGCAGATCCGTGTGGGTCGTAGCCTAAACGATGCCATCAAGGGGCATTGGTCATGCCCTCAAAGTATCCGCTTTCTTGTGGATGCAGGTCAAACTCGTTGATGGCTTCGTGTCCAAGCAAAACAGGAAGATATTCCTTGTAGACGATGTTTTGATGCCAGGCGATCATTATTCGACGCGTCGTCTGCGAGAGAGAATTGATGGTTACGAAAATCGCCGTCTGCAAGGAGAGGAACCTGGAAAATCCGCTCGTCGCCCCAGTCCGGTCTTCGGTGAGCAATTTCCTCGGCGATTTGATTGTGTTGGCGCAGAAAGACGGTGTGCATGACCGGCAAGCCGGGCTGCATCGTGTTTCGGATGTCTCCGCAAAGAAAACAAGGAAGTTCAGGCTCCGATTTGCAATTCTCATCCTGAAGGCATTACAATTTGCTGCAACCCACATTTCGAGATTGGGGAGGCAGCGTGTAGCCGGCATTATGTTGAAACATTCTCATCAGGCCCTTTTCAAAGACTCGTAACTGATTCGTAACACATTCCGACGAACCATACAAAGTCGAAAGATCGAGGAAATGAGTATTCTGAAAGATTCTTTGAAGTGAATGAATAGTCAAGCCTGATTGAGTTGCACTCGTTGACCGAAGGATTGCTGGGCATTGAGACCTCGCACAAGGCGAATGCACGCCGGCTCATTGCGATCGGTAGGAGGAAAGTATCTCAATGAATAAGCTACGCATGTCTCATTACTAACTCATCGTCTGGAGGAATTGGAATAGGCGCACAGTTTGCGGAGACATCACCCGCTGAGCAGGATGAACAGTCAAGATTTCCGTCACCGCCGAACGCTTCTGAAAATATTGTTCATTAACTGACTGAGGTGTTTTCTCGACTTGTCGCTGTTGGCAAGAGAATCACGTCGTGTGTGATGAACTGTCCGTAGAGCATGTGCAAATGCTTCGTCATCGCCTCGTCACCCGCTTCCTTAAAAATCAAAATGAAACAACTCTCATACATTGTCGGTCAGGCGTTCGAGAAAATAACGATTTGAGATGTGCCTCGAAGAAGGCAGCTGACCGCCTCGCTTCGCCCGCCGGCGGACACTTCCACGTCCTAAGAGAGACAGAAGAGACTTGCAAACTAACCATCATCATATCGAGCTGGCAAGAGTCTTCGAAAAGCCGTTAGAGCTCCACCATCGACCCGTCGTCGAGGATTGTTACACCAGCCGTTGATAGGGCGAATCCAAGCACTGCAACTATCAAAACACCGGAAAGCGGTCAACTTCACGTTGCATTCATTGGACACATCTTCGCAGGAATTGGATCCAAGGTTGCTCCAATTGGCCACGTCACGCCCTCGATCAAGAAAGTCCGTTACGTTAATCCATTCCAGTAGAGAAACTATCGAATCGCTGCCAAATTCGCATCAAAATTTCGACGAACCCATTTTCTTCAAGCAAAATGCGTGTCGTTTCTGCGAGAAGATCACCAGTTGCTTGAAGTTTAGCTGCACTGGTTGAGCCCGTTTGCCACGATGATTTCAGAGTCACTGAACACTTGAAAGACTAGAACACGAAGAGCAACTTGAAGTAAGCGATTCTTCGATGACCTGCAGATTCTGGCGTGCCCTCATCATGGCTGAATGAACGAGTGGTTCAAAATATGAACTGAGAACTGTCTAAAAAGGTGAAGCAACAAACTGAATTCCATCATTGGCAACTAGAGATGAAAGGGCAGGAAGAAGCAAGGCGATCTGGGTCATGTAGCCGCCTGCTTGAGTACGAACGACGTCGCTCGCAGACTTGCTAGCTCTGCGCGCCAGGGAAGTTTTTTCCTCATTCCCAACAAGAAAGCCTCGCGTCAGACGACGCCCCAATGACTAGTCAGACGCGAAATCGCCTCGTCTTTCTTTAGTTCGAAGCTCATCTACTCATATCGTTATGCCTTATGGCCACTTCAAGCTCGTCGATCATCGTGCAAAACAGCGGAGACGCACGTACACAGTGGAAACAACGCAAGCAATTACATTTATTGTTGCGTACCAGTGTGTGCAGCAGCGAGGAAATGAAGACAGAGACGGTTCGTTTAACTATGCAGCGATTTTAACGCATCTGAATTCTCGAGTGTCCCCCAGAATCGTTCGAGTGTAGCCCTCGGCACAGCTTTGGATGGGAAAGAGGCAGACAGTCAAATCGTCGCACGGTGTTGTGCTATTCGGTGAGCGTTCCGATCCCGAACCTCTGAATGTTTTTTGATTAAGAAGTAGCCGATGGACTTACGCGCAGATGACGTTGTCGCAGCCTGGGCGCACGTTCTTCTGCACGCATGTTCTTGTCCGCGAAAGGCGACCGAAGCCGCCGCAATTTGGCAGGCAATACTCGAAGTCCGACCACTCAGACCACTCCGCATATTGCTCCTAATAGAGACGAAGTGAATGAAGTTACAAAATGAACCTCGCATTTCATATCGTTGAGGTAACTCCAACCCCCGTGGCTGCTCTTGTTGGCCAACGACGGCGTGGCAAGACCGACGAGGCCCACCGTAACAGCCATGGCTACCCACAGCAGGCGCATGGCCTATAAGTGCGATCGCAACAAAATCAAAGCAGAGAGAGGAGCGAAGGCGAACAGCGAATGCTGGCTGACACGAGAAAGCAGTAACTGAATCCTCGACGAACCTCGGTGTTGCCTTTGCATCGGCGGGGCTTTGCGCGGCGATGGGCCGAGAGCCTCGGCTGTGCAAGCAGTCAGAGTTGAAATTCCTTGCGATCCGGGAGACGTCCCCCACGCTCGCCGCCGTCGACGTCTCTCTGCCGTTACTCATCGACGCTGATCTGAGTCCATTGATCCCTAGGGAATGCTTGTTGTGAAGATTTTTGATGCCTTTGATGGACATCTATGGAGGCGAAATTCGGCCTTGAAACCCTTTTACGCATTTCATTCACACGGTCTATGTTCGTGCTCCTGACGTCCACGAAACCAACAAGGCCATGAATAGGCCGAATATTCATGTTTCCAAGAGGCGAATGGCCATGAGTCAGGCAGGAAGTGTCGCTTTTTCTTTCGAGAACATCACACATTAACGACAGGTTTCGAAAAATGCCCGTGTGTTTCGACGATGGCATCACTCTTTGACTGATTGCCAAGAACCATTCCCGAAGTAGCGCGAGAAGAGATGGGTATTATTATCGGCGACGTTCTTTGAAGGTCGGTACGTGTCTATTTTTGTCGATGTGTCCGCTCTCCCCCACTCCAACACCTTCGACGAATCGCAAGGCGCCAACCATTTTTAGACTCGGGTGTGTCCTTATTTAGTGTCTCGCCTTCTTCGTTGTTACATTGTCTTCCTTGTGTCAAATGAGTTTTGACAAAATGTCGACGAGACGAGCGCCACCCTCGATTACAAAGAGAGATGCGCGAAGGCGAACTTCGGTCTCCGTGCGTCGGAAGGCCGGAGAAACATCGCGACCGTTGGCAACTCCCACACCCGGTCAACCCTATCCCTTTTCCTGAATGTGAAAGTGACGGCGAAAAGTGACTCGTCGAAAATGTTGTGAAAACCGAAAACGTACACAAGCGTGTTGACGCCAAATGCTTTATAAGACGGTTCGAGAAGCAAAGAGATTCTTATTCTGGCTCTGCCACAGTCGTCTAGGAATAAGTTCCTTTAATCCCGTTTAAATGTTCGTTAATTTTTTTCCTTCTGCTCAAAATATATTTCTAAGCTATTGACGTATTAGAAAATTGTGTTTGGGTGTTCCCCCATAACGGAATTCCCTTGGGTGTTTGTTTGTTACAACACTTCAAGAAACGGGACAGCAAGTGTGCACCGAGCATCGAACGCTCCTAGAAGGTTCAAAACTTGATGGTCGAAGCAACTTTAAGATGGGTGTGGTGCCAGTCCTGAAATTCGGCCAAGGCGTATCAGTTGGCAAACGGGGATATTCCTGTCTCCTCAGTCCACGAGGGCATATGTTTTTGACGAAGAAGAAGATTGGACCATGTTGGAACAAAGACCGCGTGCATGTCTCTCTCACATGGGGTTTTTCATAAAAGCGAGACGCCAAGCGTGTTTTGCACGTGTCGCGACACCACGCATCCAGTCGTCGTCGCCTTGGAATGGTGCCCTATCCCTTCATTTCTTCTTCACCTCGTCCTTCTTGCGCAACAAAACCGACGGACAGACCAATGTGTGGCCATTACTCGAATATTCCTTGTAACAAATTGTTCTTTGCGGTCTCCGCTCGTCAAGAGAGCGTGCCGAGGGCACCCATGCCCGCTCGTGCGCTCCTTGAAGCGTGGCATTCCGGTCACCCTTCCTTGTCGTCTCCATCGCCATCTTCTCTCTTCTCTCCCTCTCTCTCCTCATCATCGTTCCATCTTCCACCCCCTTGTCCACATGCGGACGGGGCGCGCGCCGCCGGGTCGTCGTGGTCTTTCGCAGTCGCTCGACGTCAGTGCGCGCCAAAAACGGCTATGTGGCCTTCTCTCCGTTCGTGTGCGTGTGTCGAGGCCCCCGTGGACGCCGCGCATCCTGGGAGCATGGCGACGGCCGTCTGTAGAACTTGTGCACGATGATCTATTTTTGAATGCCTGAACGAGAAACTGGCCGTGAACACACACATATCAGTCTGCGTGCTGATCCGATGTGTTGGGTGAAACAGACTTCAGCGCACAATGACCAAATCAAGAGACTCCACTTCAACCGACATATATAGCCTACGGTGTTCACAAGTCGCCACACTGCATTTTAACACCAGCGCATGTGATCGCGCTATGTTTTGTTTGTCTGTTTTTGTGCCAAGAGAGGAAGAACCTCTCCCATGTCTCCCCATTCGGCGCGAAGCAGAGATGCCTTGCGTTCCTTGCGTGGCGACACAGGCCCGAGGCCAAAGTCGAGCGGGAACGAGTTGTTCACGCTCCTCGCGCGCCTTTTTGCTCTCCCACGGTTGGCCGACTGGGTAGGGCACGCGCCACGGGGCTGTCTGGTGATGGAGGTGGGTAGACGACGAGGGGGTAGAGGCGGCCCCTTCAAGGGGTGGAGAAGGAGGGGATGGAAGGGGGGGGACGTTGTCGACGTCAGTGTTCTCCACGAGAGCACTTCGCGGCGGCGGCGGCGACGGAGACGATGGCGACGACGGGGGGCGCCTTCCTCTGTCGACCGACTCGTCTCGGCGTCGTCGCGCCCCGCGACACGCGCGCCTTGCGTTCCTTTCGCGCGGGCCTCTCATGCGCGCCGCTCTACTCGGTGTCGTGACTACTCTCGCTTCTGTTGAGGCGCCCTCCACGCTGACTCAACCGTCCCTCATCGCATCATCGAACTGATCGTTGTTGTGCGTGCGGCGTAGTTGACCTCGGCGACCACCGCCTGTCCCGCCTTCGGCCCGGCTCGCCTTCAAAGCGTCCTCTTCGAGGTTCGTGGAAGGTCGTGTCCACCCTCCACACTCTGCCTTCACCCTCTCTTCCTCGACCCCCGAGGACCTTCATCAATCCTTCGCTACCATGAGTGTAAGCGTCCTTCATGATGACCCCTCATACTGAATGTTTGACCTTGCAGGGCTTTGGCACCGACAAATCTACAAGTGAAAAGATGTCGAAGCCTGGTTTCCCATGCACCTCGGAGGTTTGTGTGCTCGAAACTTGGCCGATTGTCAGTCTTCTTTCATTTTAGGACGATCCTAAGACCCGTGGCTCAACGATTTACCTCCAAGCCTACGAGGTGCCGTATGTGCCGCGACGAATGAGCGTTGAGGAGCACGAAGAGTCGCTCTGGTTCCAGAGTCTGGTGAGTTTCGTTTCGCCCTTCTCCCTTCTTCTCACTGTTTAAAGAGTTCACACATTCTTTTGTGTTTTCATTGGAATCAGGTTTTACACCAAGAGATTTGCAGATCAAGCGTGAGCGTAACCCCGATGGACCCAACTCGTCGAAAGCGCTTTTCGAATCGGCGAAGAGCAGTTCGTCGCCTTGGATTCGACTAGCTCAGGTAAGAACTTTTACTTGTTTGTGCATTCTGTGGGTACAGGAGTTGGACAACGGGCGACAGCAGCGGGAGGCAGTCGGTTCGCCGACTCC
This sequence comes from Poikilolaimus oxycercus, assembly GCA_034700245.1. Taxonomy (NCBI): domain Eukaryota; kingdom Metazoa; phylum Nematoda; class Chromadorea; order Rhabditida; family Rhabditidae; genus Poikilolaimus; species Poikilolaimus oxycercus. Next base: position 25,049 of record JAQIXL010000245.1, read on the forward strand.
GGTCAGCACTCCAACAGCTACTAACGGAAACTTTTTCTCTGAAAGTGATGCTGCCCGTCTGCTCGCCAGTTGTCGTACCGAAGTGAGACCTCCTCTGCTACTCGACTTGAGTCCCCCTTCATCTCCCTTCTTTCACCCATACAAGGGACCTTACAGCATTGCGTATCACACAAGAACAACGACGGGGTCGTCTGAGGGGAGAACCCCCAACTAGCGGGAAAGGAGAATTCCTTGTCTTTCTGGCCCCTCTAACATGTTTACAACGCGAGCGTCTCGACACCAAAACGAACTTCACGTGCTTGCAGAGTGAGATGAGTCGTGGCCTTCTCTAGGGGACCAGCAGCAAGAAGAACATCACAACTCCGCCACACTGCATCTCAAGCCGTCGAGAGCCTTCGCCTTCACCTCCTTGCCGCGTCCTCTCTCGACCGCTCAAATCTCTTTCCGTCTCAATCTTTACCATTTTGTCCTGTATCCTTCACTTGCAATATTTATTCTCGTGTATTGTGAATTGCATGAAAACAACTCATGAAAGTTCAAATAAATAAATTCTTATGATATTTGCGAGAGCTTCTTGAAGAGGCGATCATTGCTGTGAAGTCTGAGCTTCCGAGATGAGTAGCTCATCGCCAAAAGTGTGGCGCAAGACTCATTGGAAATTCGCACACACGCGATGCCCCCACACCTCGTGGGGGTCGATATGCAGAAGCAATTTCACCTTCAGCTCCCGGCAGTCACTCGACCTCACGAAATCGTCTTGAGACCACTCCGCAAATGGTGAGTTCAGAGCTTCTTACTCCAGTTATGTCTCATTTAGTTCGGCTTTATCCACGAATCCATTCGCCAGCTGATGTTTCGAAAATACGGTGAAGAGTTCTGGCAGAAAGTCCTGTGAGTGTTCACTGCTGGGTGCTGAATTGCGAAACTCGACAGGGATCGAGCTGGTTTCGAAAACGGCAAGGAGAACATCGTCAACCACTATTACCCGGATTCGGACACCTATCAGCTCGTCGACAGCGTCGCCGTGTTTTCAAGTTCTTTCGCTGTTCTATGGTTCCCTTGACAAGACTTCAGAAATGAGTCGCGAGGCAGTGTGGGAGCTCTATGGTGCCTTTCTCATCGAGTACACCATGGAGTTGGGATGGGACGAGCTAGTCAGAAGCATGAGCCCAAATCTCAAGGCAAAGGGACCGCTGAAGATTTGAAGTGTTTAGGGATTCCTTGACTCTCTTGATTCCCTCCACTACTTTATCGATCATGTCGTGTATAAGGCTAATCTCCGAGGTCCTTCATTTCGAACCGAAGAATCCAACGATGAAACAATCATACTTCACTATTTCACTGGTCGCCCCGGATTGTATCCAATTGTGAGAGGTTTGCAAAAAGAAAAATCAGAGTTCCCCATTCTCGCACGTGCACAGGAGTGATCAAAGAAGTAGCGCGGCGTGTTTACAACCTTGATGTTTCGTTGAGCATCACCGGAAGAACTCAGAGAAGCGTCCAAATGGCAGTCGGAGAACGCGTGGAAGAGCACGTAATCTTCCAGATCAAGGTACGCAATTAGCGGCTACTGTAAGAATGCACGCATGCAGCAAGTGGGAATTGTCGGCTCGACGGAGAGAAACTCTACATCTTCTGATACGTCAATGCTCGGTCTTCCACAGACAGTCAACGAAATGGACGATTGCCCCATGAAGGTAAAACGTAAGGGACCGTGACGGCTTCTTTTCAGGTTACGGCCCTGGACTTCTCTGAGGCGCTGCCCTATCACTTCATCTTCGATGAAGACTGCCGCCTCATTCACGCGGGCAAAGAGCTCTAGTGCGTGTTCAAAAAACTTTGCATTCTGACATCGCCACACCATGTGAGCATCAAAGCATGTGCACTTTCAGTAACCACATCCCGAAGGACATGCTTCAACGAGGAACTCCGATCCTGCGCATCTTCGAGATCACGCGCCCGCAGATTCCTGCCGACTTTGACAACATCTGCAATTTCATCAATGCCGTCTTTGTCCTTCAGGTTTTCTTACAGAAAATGATCTACGAGCTCAGGTGCGTAATTCTCCCGCCGACTTAAAACGCAGCACTCAGTTAGACCCGTAAGTTCAGCCATAAAAACAACGTTCGATTTAAGGACTTCGACCGACTCCGTCTTTACGTAGGTTGTGTTTTTCGATATTGCATGTTGCTGATAGGAATGACACAAATGTATCAGACACCGCCCAAGGGCAGCATCTCAAGTTAAAAGGGCAAATGATGCTACTGAAGTGAGTGAAGAAGGAGGATTAAAGACAATTCAGTTCTCGCAAGCACATGATCTACCTTTGTTCACCATACGTGACAAGCATCAATGAGATGATGCAGTTTGGAATGAGACTCACGGCAATGCCGCTTCACGATTCAACAAGAGATCTGATCCTCCTTAATCAGCAACGCCTAACAGATGTTGAAGTCAAGTAAGCCCCCATTCTGGGAAGTGAGAAACACGAACTTCAGTCTCCAATTGGAAGCAAACAACGAGCAGCTCGAAGCGATGGCACGAGATCTTGAAATTGAGAAGTCGAAGACCGACGCGCTTCTCAAGGACATGTTACCAGCCAGTGTCGCTGCACAACTCATCAGCAGCTCACACATTGACGCATGTTGGTTTTTGTTTTTTTTTTGCCAACAGAAATGTCAACAACTAAACAGTTTCTAAACGAAGTGTTGCAGGTGAATACGAGGAAGCGACGGTGATGTTCAGCGATGTGCCCAACTTCCAGCAAATTGTTCCACAATGCCAACCAAAGGACGTGGTTCACCTTCTCAATGAGTTGTTCTCTCGCTTTGATCGCCTCATAACTCTGCACAACCTCTACAAGGTCACATACGGGCTACTCCCTGTACTCGAAAATTTTTAGGTTGAGACGGTGGGCGACAGCTATATGACCGTTGGTGGCGTTCCCGACTTCTCTCGCGAACATTGCGAGATTGTTTGTCATGTAGCTCTGGGAATGATTTGGGAAGCTCGTTTTGTGCAAGATCCTGTAGCAAAGAAGCCGCTACATGTGCGTATTGGTATCCACGCCGGGCCAATTGTCGCTGGCGTTGTTGGAGCCAAAATGCCACGGTAAGCTACATGCTCGCATAACCTACTGATGCCTCGCAGATATTGTCTCTTTGGAGACACGGTCAACACCGCATCTCGAATGGAGGCAGCGTCTTGCCCAGGAAAGATTCACATTAGCGAGAAAGCGCATGCGTGAGTCAACTAAAGCTTCGAAACACGGGTCCATTGGAGGGTGGCAATCTCGACTGGCCGGTTCGAGTTTCAACATCGAGGCCGGGTGGCCATCCGCGGCAAAGGAGACATCGATACATACTTCCTCCTTTCAAGTCTTAAGAAGTCCATATGGGAGATCGTCGAGCGTGAACGAGGTTAGGAGAATCTCGAATGAAGGGCGATTGTTCAGATGAGAACACTAACACCATCGATGGATACGAAGAATTGGCTGCTGGATGTCTAGACGCAGAGAAGATCAGCGTTCATGACACAAACCAACTAAACGGCAATGTCAACATGAAGAAGTGGAAGCTTGTCTCTAAGGCTTGCAGTGTTATGTGACCTCATTTAACTCGCTTTAACTTCGATTGGTTACCATGATAATGTTGATTTTTTATTTTTATTTTTGCCAAATGTGGCTATACATTCTGGGCTAAATATTTTGCAATGCAACGAAGAACGAAACACTAGCGTATAGATTCGCTCGAGACACCGTCGTGATTGGGGGTTATGGAGAGAAGAAACTCCAAGATAAACAATGAACTACGGAAAGAGAGAGTATAAGACCAGTTTAGATTCGCACTCATATATGTCGTTCGAGGAGAAAAACAAATGTTGAAAGAATTCTTTGCTCTCTAGACTCTACGGAACATGACACGCGGCTGCACGAGCGAATTACATCAAACGGGAGAGTCAGTGGGTGTGTTTTGAGTACATACCGTAGCCTTATAGAAGTGGATTATTATTATTCGGCTGCATGACATGGATATTTTCTTTGAAACACAATACAAGAGAGTTCACACATGAAAGAGAACAAATTTTTAGAGAGAAACGACCTGTGCTCTGGGGGTTGTGCCTGCATCTGAGAGAGAAAAGACAGTCAGAGAGAGAGATTGAAATGCAACGTTTTCGAGCTAATTGTTAGACCTCTAAAGAGAGTGCAATATACATGAAGACAATTGCTCATTTCTTGACAGGAAAGCTCGTCGGCATTGCCTGCTTCTGGGGTACAAGCATAGCGTCAAGCTCTTCGGTCAGATTCTGGAGCATGTAGCCGATATCATTGAGCACATTGCTGCCACCGTTGCTCGTTGCACTACATGACGTCTTGCGTTTTTCAGCCCTGCGAGAATGCAATGTGGTGGCACACTTACATGCTCATTTCTTCATCGACAAATGTGCTGGAAAGCGCTCGTCGCGGAGTCTGTGGCTGTGATTGACTTGCTGTCTTTGGTCTTCCATTGGGTACCCTTGACCTGAAAATGCGAAGGTGTTCAATGTTGATAAACTATACCTGATGGTGCCGCAATTGTCATTTGCGAAGGGAAGCTGTTCCATGCTCGACGATGCCGAGCCTGAACTGCAGGCGCTGCTCACACTTTGCAGACGTCGAATTGAGCCTTCACAGGATAATGGTGCTGTAAGAAGTCAGTCTACGATCTTCTCTTCTGTGCTTACCAGGCGGAGGTGGATGATGATCGCTGGAATCACCATTTGCATGTCTTCGAATGGCTGTGGGCTCGCTGAGGATCTGCTCCGCCTTCACAAGATTGAGACGAATCGGCTCATGAGTCTCGAAGAGAGAATCATAGCCAGCCGGGTGTTGCTCTACTGATCTTCTCATTGCCGAAGTGCCGCCAAGTCCTCCGTTCGTCGGTTTCCTCTCGATCACACCATAGCCATTGTTTGAGCGTTCCGTGGATGCGCCTCGCACCGGTGGCGGTGGTTGCTGCAAAGCGTCTCTTTATGTTTGTTGTTCTTTTCTATCTCGCTCGTGTTTTGGATTCGCGTTAGAGTGCTGACGTCCCGATTGAATATGCGATCTCCCAAAAGTAGAAACAGACACGCGACTCGCCTAGAGCTCTCTCGGCTATGTTTGCGTGTCAAGTTTCGCTTTTCTTCCCAAAACTCAGCCTGACTGCTTTTGCAGCCAGTGTCCGTCACCCGTTGCAAAAAGTGGCATAATGTACCTGCTGCTTGCCGGCCCTCGCGTAGGAGAGATAGTCAATGGGTGCATTCATGTTGTGACGTGTGTGGAAGGTGGACGAGGGCGCGGGCGGTGGCGGCGAGTGATGTGAGGTGGCGGCCGGCTGTGGATGAACATGTGCGACGACGTGCGTCGAGCCAGCCGTCGCTGGTCGAGCCTGCTGCTTCGACGGCTGCACCGTTATCAACTTCATGCCGTTCATGCCCTGCTCGGCTTGGGCCAGTCGACCTTGGCGATAGTCCTGAAGCCTCAGCTTGGATGATGAATGCCAATCAAACCTTCAGTTTCTTGATTGCGAGGCCGAGTCTCTTCAGGTGACCAAGTCGCTTAATTCCAATGTCCTCGAAGTCTTCCCAGCAAAGCTTTTGGACTTCAATCAGGCTCTGGTATCCTTGAGACTCGAAGCTGTGGATGTACTCCGGCAGTCCGAGACACACCAGCCACTCTCTGCACATTATCCGAGTTAGTATTACAAACGACTGCGGCGACGCAAACCTGAGGCCTCCAGCGGGAGGCTGCAATGGCCATGAGTCGGTGATCTGCCAGCTGTGGATCTCGGCGATGAGGCGTTTCCTGTGCGTGGGTGAGGCAATTCCGAGCGCAGTCAAGTCTTCGGGTGTTATCCTTGCGATGGTCGAGAGGTCGTAGCCTTGCGTGAGGAACATTGAGAGGTACTCGCTGAGACCGAGCTTGTCCAGCCAAATCGCCAAGATTTCCGCTTCCTGAATTTCATGAGAGCATTATTTTTAGGTTGGTCGTGTGAGTTATTACCGGCACACCACTGGCGACCATGGCAGTGACGTCGACATTCGAGGGCGGCGGCTCACGCGAGGACACCGAGGAGGGCGAGTGGAAGGCAGCGTAGTGCGAGTCGTCGAGCGCGTCCACGGAGTTGCTTGCCAGCGACGACGTGGCACTGCAAATCCTCGGGCATTCGTTTTCGTCTTTCGATGAACGTAAATTCAATTTCTCAATGGGAATTTCCTTTTTTATTCGTGTGGAACGCCAAACTCGCCGAGGAGAGGCAAACACACGTGAGAAGAAGAAGAAAGCCTGGACTTACCTTCCATTGCCAGAGCTACCAGAGCTGTGAACGGAGCTTCTTGAGGGTGGAGAGCCGAGATTGCTGGCTGAAGGGGCGAGAGGGGAGGCGGTCGAGGCGTGGAACGAGGACGAAGAGGTCGACGCTGACGCCGGGCCGCCCTGCAAGCTCGTCGTTGCCATATTGCCCTCTCCTCATGGACAGAAGAAATCGACGTGACGGCCCGCAGTTCCCCCTTTTCATGAATTCCTCATGATTCCGGGCTCGCCTAGACAGACGAACAAAAACGAAGAAGAATGAAAAGGCGTAAGAGGAACCCTCGAAATGGGTCTTAGAAGCCGCGAATGTCATGTTCGCTCAGCGAGTCCCTCATCACCCATTCAGGCCTCCTCACCTTCATGCTTTCAAAGCCGGAGCTGGCTTGACTCGAGTTGGAGCCGGTGGAGTTGCGATGACACTCACTGACGCCTGCACCCGGCAGCAGGGTGGACGGCGTTGCGCCGACGACGCACGGCATGCCCGCACCTGCAAGTGGATATCGATAAAGTCGAGTTTTTGTGTGTGGAGGGCCAATTTATGGGGAAGAACATAAAGACGCACTACAAGAAGAAGCTGTGCATTCAATGCTTGAGATTCAAAGATCGTGTCTCAAGCTAAAAGTAAAGAGAGAGGAAAGGCAAAGTGGCATCGTCGGCATCTCGCCCCTTTACGAATCTCATCTCGGATGAGACGGACACCGCCTCGAGGAAGACAGGAAATCCGCGAGACGCGGCGCGGTCATCGGGACGGCGACGTAAACTTTGAGCTATTAGACTGAAACGGGCAGGGCGGCCGGCTTCAAGGCGAATTGTTGTGACAGAGACGGCGCTAGTCTGTCTCGAAGAGAGAGAAGAAGACTCGCCTAATACCCACGACCATATGCCTCAATCCGAACACTGCGCGACCCTCTCGCCCTCCCTTCCTCCCTCTCAGTTTCGTCTCAATATGCCATAAATTATTCAACAATAATAATGATAGAGTGAGACCCGGGCAATGAAAGAAGGTCACTCAGGGCCGGCGCAGGAGGTGGCAGGCCTGAGTCAAGGCTCCAACATACTCCCTTGAAGACACAGAAATCAGCACAATGTCTCAGCTTTCCAGGGAACAAGAGATGCGAATGAACGCAGAACGGCCGAGATGGGATGGGTGGGCGTTCATTAGGATGCGTGTGTTGGCCTGTGTCTCGCGTTGAGTGAGAGAACAGCACTTTAGGAATCGCATACGCTCTTGGCCGTCGGGGGGCGCGTTGCTCTGGCGAGCGGACAACGTTGAATAATTCGCAAATTGACGCGTAATGGTGGCTCCCACGGACCAGAGAAGAAGAAGGAGAAGAGAGGACGAGAGGAAACTCTTAAGGAACATCTCTCTCGTATGCCCCAACTAAAGCTGAACACATAAGCCTTGTCTAGCAAACACACGGGGCAGGTGTGGGGCGATAATCCTCATGGATCAAAAATCCGCGAAGAAGGCGAAATCCCCGCGGAGAAATTAATGACGGCATGGCGGTGGCGGCCTCACGGAGAAAGACAATGAGCGTGAAGGTGGCGCGCGAGCATAAAAAGAAGGAAGGAGGTGAGCGAAGTCCATAGGGGGGATGTCTGTGATGGCTCGCCCGCCCAAGGCCATACGCGAGCCCCGTGATGATGGAGGCGAACGAGGAAGTCCGGCCCGAAACTACGTGTTCCTTCGAAGTTTAATGCAATCGCGGAATTGCATGACGGCACAGTCAGCGACAACGCGTCCAAGACGAGCGCTTCGAGCTACTTTGAAATTCAAAGAATCGCGCTGGGCATGAAGACGCTCCTCTATCCAGTCGACTCAAACAAAGCGTGGCGAATAACCGGACGTCTACGCTCGACGCGCGATGATATGAGAAGAGGAGAGCGAGAGGAGGCGACTTCCGAGACGATGACCGGATTGGAGGAAGAGGGAAGACGAGGCGGGAGAAGAAGGCGCGCCGCGCAAAAGAATGAGGAGCCTCCCCAGCAGGTGTGCGGGAAAGGAATCCACCCTCAATGCCTCCATGGAATCGACTCCTTTCTCGAGTGCCCACTCCACGGGGCCAGGAGCATGGAGCATTTGTTATTCAGTAGAGTCTCGGGGGCGTTACACGTCGCTCGCCCAGTCGCCACCCACTAGCTCAGAGGGTAGACGCCCCGTTGAGTCGCCTCTTGTGTGACTCCGTGTCCCGTCAAGCCCTAACTCGACACACTCCTCACACACGGCCCGTTGTGTGACTGAATGAAAACCCATATTAGCGGGGGTCGACGAGTGAGTGAGCACTCGCGTGCTCCCTCCAACTTTCTCCCATAACGCCTACTCATGTTGACCTGGAGCCCTCAGAGCTTAACTCCAATTTGCAAGGCAAATAGACTTGCCATCGAGCCATTTTTAGTCGAGAGGAACGAAACACGAGGAACTTAGTAAGTAGCAGGATTTCCCGCGGGTCATCGAGACCGGAGTGGGGGGACGCGATGGTCGAGCAAAGGAGAAAGGGATGCCCGTCATCGGATCCGCGAGACGAGCAAACACCGTGCGCGCCGCCGACGTCCATGACCACCGCTGGACGGCAGAGGGACTAAGGACGACGGCTGCACAAACGGCCTCCCAACGCAGACTAGCGGTCATGGTGTGAAGCCCCTCGAGAGGGGGAGGCTCGTCTCTCTTTCTCTTTTTAATCAAGAATGAAATTCCGAGAAGAAGAATAAAACCAGGGCGGCAAGCCGAGAAGGCAAAAGGAGGAAAGAGGCGTAAGGACGTGATACACACGCGAACCGACGACCCTAAAGCCCTGTGCATTTTGATGTGCAGCGCCTCCGGTTGGTGAGGGAGAAGAAGAAGCAAGGGGGGGGGGGGGAGACTCGCGCGCGCGCCGTTTTATTGGGAGACGCGTGAAGAGACATCTGGCCCCTACGGCTCGCCTTCTGCCCTTCTTCTCCTTCTCCTTCTCCTTCTCCTTCTCTTCTTCTTGGCAGAAGACGATCAAGAGCGGCAACGGAAGCCCAAAAGAGGGAGAAGAAATGCGAGACGGAAAACAAAAAGCGAGACGCCAAGGGTCAGCTGTTGAAACCCCGCAACACAGGCGATTCTTCTCAGTGCTAACAAAGGGGAGAAAGAGTGAACGTTGTTGTTTTGGGAAGGCGACTGGAATGCCCCTTACACCGTTCCGCGAGGGGATCTGCCAATGGGCCTCCCCTCTCCCTCGTGGGTGCCACAACTCAATTAGCGAGAGAAGACTGTCGACCTTGGGATATTGTCTTCACCCATCTTCACCCCTTCTCTCCTCGTCTTCTTCTCCTGTCCACTGTGCATGATGACTGAAAGGCTTAGAGGAGGCTCGGCACACGCTTCACTCATGTCACGTCCCGCTATGCAAATTCGAGGTGGACGAGGGGGAATGGAGGAGAAATTTCTTGAAGATTGACAAGATTCTGACATTCCAGCATCGGAGGTGCCGGTTTTTGTTGGCTCCTCAAGCGAGCCTCCAACAGCTTCACGCCTCGTCGGCCTTGGTCAATGAGGTGCACCCGGCCGGCCCCCCTCGCGGTGGCCTCCCGGCAACATTACAGACCAAGTAGACGTTTTCCACTATCTCCCTAAGGAACGGGACACACTCGCAAACACCATTCATAGCAAGGCAAATTAGAATGCTGGATTTGTGCCATGACAGTTTTATTGTTGATCTCCCTCCCTCGCAGGACAATTCATTCGGTGAGCGGCAGAAGCGGGGATTTCCCACTTAGCATTCGAGAAGAGGGGTCAGATGTTGCCGAGCGTTCGAGACAAAAGGGACACCGCCGCTGCCTCGCCTTCTTTTCTTCCTCATGGGCCAGCCAACCCAGGCCGAGGAGAAGGCGGTGGTTGTTGTTGCATGGTGAGCAACCATCCATGAAGGCCAACGTCCGCCAAACCACTGCGCACACTAAAGAACGATCGTCGGGCATCCCGAAGCGAGAAGCGAGAGACGACGTTTCGCTGAACCGCCCAGCTAAGAAAAAGACCAACAAACTCGCGGAGGCGGCAAAAAGCGATCAGTCGTAAAAATTCAATTTCTCCTTTGCCAGTCGCGCATCTCAACAAGGAGGAGAAGGAGGAGGAGGGGAGGAGGGCGCTGGCGGAAGAGGTTTTCAAGGAGCGTTCGTCGCTGCTCGCCCCATTCTTCTCTCCTTCGGCGGCATCTGAGGAGAAGGAGGCAAAAATTGAGCGGAAGGGAGTAGTCAAAGAAGAATGATTGCGGAATGCAAGGAGGACTGAGGACTAGTTGCAATTTTTGGGTGCGGGAATTATTTTCTGGCAACAAACCTGTCGATGGTTTGCCGTGAGAGGAATAACAGGTGAAAGTGGAGACGTTTGCTGGCATGTGGGTTGGTCTCGGAGTGCTGAAAAGTTCACTTTGCAACAAGAATAACCACAAGGCGCTTTACAAAGGTGAACAAACTGTTACCGATTGCCACTGCTCGTGTCGCTGCTCTGGCTGCGGGTATCCGACATCATCGGAGAAGCGAGTGAACGGGTACTCTGCGCAGCGCCCAAGTATTGCGGACGTTGGTAGTCGCCTCCGCCTCCGCCTGAAAGCCTCAAGGGTGACGGACTCACTAAAGAAGCGGAGACCTTTATGCTGGAGGACCGGGGTCATGCCGGGAAGCGGGGGCGCCACTGGCGGTGCCACCTTCTTCGCCTGGCGCGGCGTCGCCCCGATGAAACTGCTGCCGACGCCGGCGACGTGCGCCGGTCCAGCAACGCGCGAAGACATCGGTTGGATGACTGAAAACCGAGAGACTGTACGATTTTGTTTTTCAACTCTGTCGTCATCTTCCCCTTATCCCCTTTTTGCCCACAAGCGTGTGATAGTTTGTACAGTGCGAGTTTTTTTGTTCGGCGCCCCGAATACGACGCCTTATCGGGGGGCCCATTGAGGGGGCTCAGTGCTCAACGGCGTCCCCTCTCTTCCCCTTCGTTCCCAACTCTCAAAGCGGTAAACCTCGAGTCAGCTCACAAACATCGAACGGGGTCGAACACTGTTCCACTTGTGGACAGCCATTGTTGAGCTTTGGTCAACGACGTCGCCCAGACTCTTTTTTTGGGAAATCCAAGAATAGACCTCCAGGGGCTCCCCATTTCCACTTATTAGTCAATCGTATTCGGTTTCCGGCTAAGTGGACAAACGGACTTGAAGTGAAGGAAAAAAGCGCGCCTTTGATAAGGAAAAGCGGAGACGACGGAAGAAGGAGTGGACGGCTCAAGCTGGCGCGTTCATGGAACGTGTGTGGGAGCATTGTTTCCCGGCGGTCCTCTAGTGTTTGCCACGGGAAATTGGATAAGACTGGCCTCGGCCGTCGTTCAACACCCTGCTAGCACACAAGTCTTCTCTCTCTCTCTTGTTCCTCCGAAGGGGGTCGAGGACTACAACGCGGACAACGACATGGGGAAGGCGGAGGAGGGGATAACAACTTTTTGCACGACGAGGAAGAATGCCGCGAGTCGGCGAGTGACTACCAGCACCGAGAAGGTCGTAGCACTTGTGGATGAATGAAAGTGTGAAAGCGATATGCGGAAATCGACTTCCAGTGCTAGAAGGGGGACAAGTCTCTTCCCGTCTCCGCCGCGGCGCCGACGACGGCAGTCAAAGGGGCGATCCCACGCCGCTAAAGTCCCTCGATCCTAACCTGTTTTTGTCGATTTGGACCACATTAGGCTGCTTCGTCGTCCCAAGGCTCCCTCCGGGTTGGCGAAAAGCAAAAGCAAAACGAAACGTTTTTTGAGTCTAGACTCTAGCCCCTCGAAAAACAACATCAACACGGTTCAACAACTTGCGCATTTTAGATTAACCGATGCGTCGCATCCTAGAAGCTAGAATGAAAGGTTTGACTAGTGAACTGGAAGAGAGGGAATAGAGGCATACATACTGAGAAGTCATATGATCGTTTTCCCACGCAAAACTTGTTCAATTAGGGCAACTGTACCACTTGGAGATCGAGGTGACGTGACGTTTAGAGATTTCCTTGGCATCCTCAGAGTGGCGAAGCGCGAGGCATCTGTCTCGGGCAATTCGCGCTTCTTCGACTTCTTTGGACGTTGGAGGGACATGGTTGAAGTAGAAAGAGGAGGACGAGTGGGGAAGGCGAACGCCTGAGCAGACTGGAACTGTCGATAGACGGTGGAGGCCTGGGAGCCGCGAGCGCGCTATCACACGCCGCGACGCTATTCAATGTGGGCGCGCATGGACAAGACGGTGTGCGGGGCGGGCGACGGGGGGCGCGAGGCGCGCGAGGAGGGACGGTCAAGGCGCGCTGGGCGAGGGGTGGCCAGTGCGAGATTAACGGAGGCGCCAAGGTCGTCGACGGCCGAGGGAGGGGCTCCTCACGCCGCACTTCCTCAGCCCCCAAAAACCAGCTGCCACCTTGGGGACAATACGAACAAAGGTGAAAGTGGAGGAGAGGGGCAAATCCGGGAGTGAAAGAGGAAGATGGACACAGCTGCGTGGATGTGTGTACACGAGACGTGGGTGATGATCTCGAGGAATGGGTATGCGCGGGCGCATCCGGCCGAATTCCAACGGGTCCACTGGGACTTGACGCCCGTGTTGCGGCCTCCTCCTCCTCCGCTTCCCCAGTGGGCGAAGGCGGGCTGGTCGGCAGAAGCCCCCTCTTAGTCAGCGGTCGCTGACCTCGCCTTCACCTTTACGAGTGAAAGGATGACTGTTTGATATGTGGTTTGTTCTCCTTCCCTCCTTCTCTCGTCGCTCGCCTCTCTCGGCTTTCTTAAAAGAAGGTCGCCCCGCTGGGCAGAAGAAGCCACCTGGGGCGAGCGGTGTCTCTTTTCCTCGCTTCTCTCACGCTTCGCTAGCGTATCGCCGCGAATTTCGATTTGCATATAATGCGAGGCGGCAAGGGAATGATGCTCGTTTTCGCTCGTCAAAACGGCGTTGAGCTACTCTCTCGCGCGTCTTGTGGCGGCATCGCTTCAAAAGCTCATGTGGGAGGATCCAAACAAAAGCACGCCGGGTGCGCGTATGACTCTCGGATATGGATAAAGAGGCTCCCTCTGGGATTTGGCGAGAAAGCTTTGGCTAGTGCAATTCGGGGAGTGAACGCCGCTTGAGGATCCTCAAGTGGAGGCGCGTTCCATGAATGCTTTAGCTTATCTGCGTCTTCGAAAGGAGGATTTCTTCATTTCGACTGAAAGGAATCCCCGGGAAACGCTATTACCGCATGAATGGGTCTGCAGGAGACCGAAAAGAAGGAGAAGCACAATGTTTGAAATGGAAGAAAGAGTGGGCGGTCAACGAGAATTCCAATGTGTCCAGGGCGATCATTTGCGCTTGTTTCTACCTCAAACTACCACTAGAATCGCGCAATTTTCGAGCATGTGAGATGCAAAAAAAAAAACGACCAAAGAGGAGAGAGAGGAAGCGCGAGGTTGTGTAGAGGGAAGGAATTCTTCCTTCACACACGCTTCTTTATTCCTTCTAAGGCGTTCCGGGGTTCGCAATCGACAACGAAGGCGACAGATGGTACACTTGTCACATGAAAATCTCTTCCTTTCACAGCGTTGTCTCCGGGAAATTTTTCACAGTTTCCCGCCCAATTTCAGCTGGTCTTCTTTGTGAGAAGCGAGAGAAGGTGGTCATTAACTGTTGGGGAGTAAATCTTATGTGACGACGTCTTCGTCCTTCACGTTCAAAAACCGGAAGACTATTTCTGTTGCAAAGACTGGCAGAGATATAGGCTTATGAAAGACGTGTCAGAACTTTTTGATTCCTTCTCTAGGAGAAGGACGTGACATGTCCGCGCATGTATGAGTGAGGATGCGGTGAATGCGCTTGAAGAGCTGCGGGTGAGATGAATTTCCGCGATAGAAACGGAAACCGCTGAGAGACAGCGCGCCTGCATGTCGCTCGTGCAATGCGCCCATGATGAAAGCGTCGATTTTGAAATGGAGAAGAGGCAAGAACAAGACGAAGAGGAAGAATGAGCTATCAAAACGGGCCATTGAGCAAATGCCACAAAGCATCATTCTCATGGCCGGCCATAATTCTCAACTGACAAAAAGACAAAGAAAGAGGAGAGCAAGAGATTTTTCAGAAGGAGGTGTGAAAAGGCGTGTAGTTTACGATATGCGTAACGATGTTTCCGCCTTCGCCACTCACACAGACTCCCGCCGAAAGGCGAGCGGCGTGCCGACGTTTGATGTTGCCGACTTCAAAGGTCCACCATTTTGACCAGCGAGAACGACGTTCACACCCCTATCTCGATTCCCTCTAGTTCCCCTGGTTTTTGCCCGAGATTTTTGACCAGTAAAAGGAGTTTAAATTCTTTCAAGACTCAAGAGAATGCGACTTAAAGGATTACCTGGTCGATCGACGATCTTCACAGCGGAGCCGCTAAAGTAGCCGGATCGACTGTTGGCCTTGCTGCCGAAGATCACGCCTTTCCAGCGGGGATCGTTCTCGCTGCCACGTTGAATGATCTATAATAGCAACATTATACAATTGCCGCAAGGAAGGCTAGAGTATAGTTTTAGTTACTTGGCTTCGAGTCATTTCATCGACTGGTTGGAAGGTTCTCGGGGGCGTCTCATAATATTCGGATGCGGGTCGTCGAGGGCGAGGACTCGCCTCTCGCGTTCCCAACCTTCGCTTCAGTCTCTCCAGCATTTCCCTCCTATCGCAGACGGATTAGCAAGACGCGACAAAGGTTTGACGACGGAATTCCGAACGCGCCACACACACCAACAAAGAGAGCGACGCCTAAGCTTGAGTGTTCCACTGGCAGGAAATCTCTTTGAACTGGAATTCGGGTCATAAAAAGTAGAAAAAGAGTCCCAAAGAAGAGTCGACAGCCCCGATCGGCGCTCCCCTCCGGCCGACGTTTGACTGGATCTGGCGCGCGAGGTGCGAGATAGGCAGATGTTTCGAATCAACATCAATCGAGTGCGTTAGAGCCAATGACGGCTGAATTCAACGATTGGAGAGCGAAAGAGCAAGAGGTACAGGAAACAATGGAAATGCAGAGAATCCAAACAATGCTAGTAGGAGAAGGAAAAAGGGTGTGGTGCATCTTCACGACTAGGATGCTCTAGCGACGAGGTAGGAGAACTGTATGCGTAAAGGCTGAAAGGGGCGCGGGAAGCCCTTTCACACCACCCTCATCACCTCTCTCGGGGGCGCCGACGGCACGGGAGCCGTGCTCACGCGGCGAGTTCTTAGTCTTAACGGTGGAGGAAAGAAAGTTCCTGGGAGAAGTCTTGTCGGGGCATGAACGAAAGCGGGCATGAAGCGCCGACGACGGCGGGAACGGCGCTCGCGACACATTGCCCATTTCGGCGTTGACATGTGCCGACGGACGCGGGACCGGAGAGAGGCTTTTTTGATTTTATGGCCAATGTGGAGAGAGTACGAAGCGCTAGGAGGAAAAGCCATATTCGACAGCTAGTCAAAAGGGGCAAAGCAGCAGCACGGAATTCTGGAACGCGAGAAAAGGAGAAGGAGGAGCTGTCGTCGAAGCCGCCAGGGGCAAAAAGGTGCTCTGCACCACCGCCACCCACCACAACGACGAGCACACGCAAAAACAGACAAACGCGCAAACAAGGGCCCAGAGCCCATCTCTTCCGTCCTCTCCTCCTTTCACAAAGCGAGAAGAGGAGATATATGAGGCGTTCTCTGTAAAACCGGACCATCCGGAATAGGTGCCCGTACAAGGATTTTAGATTTCGCTGGAAACAACTTTTCTAGGGGTAGTTTTGGCCCCTGATCACGAATATGAGG